>MU187518.1:49459-73362 GCA_016904865.1 Pissodes strobi | reverse complement strand
TCTGAAAATTATCAAAGTTTCTGTGTCATAATGAAGGGATAAATCACTTGATTTTGGCTCCCTCGCTTGCTTGTTCTTGGTAGTTGTGCCTCTCTGTGGTTTCTTACCCCCCTCTCTTATTTTATTTTATATTCTTACATTATATTATTATATTTTACAAAATACCTGTATATCAAACATTAGTTTCTTTTGTATTGATAAGATTGTACATGCTGCCTTATACAGGATGGTAATATGTTAAAAACAGCCTCAATTTGTGAAGTCTAGTTGAATATTCCATCCAGAGATGTGATAGGTTAACTATATTTACTGAAATTTTAAATAGTATATTACTTGAATTCGATGTGACCTGTTTTATCATTATTTATATGTATAAGGATCGCAGTTCGTTACAAATAAAAGGCGCAAACTTTCATGGTCAAAATTTACCTGAGAAGGAAATACTCTGAAACGTATTTCAAATTTAAACCCTGCGCTTCCTATCATATTCTAAAGAAAATTAAATGAATAGTAGACGTAGAACAATAAAAAAAAAAAACGCTAAAAAGTCCTTATGATCCCTGCAGTTCTCACAACCGTTTTATGCACTATTTTATATAATTATTTGAATACAATCTGGCTTGTCCTCCGAAATATCACTAAAATAGCTGTAATAAAAAGATTTTTGCTGCGCGAAATATACAAGATGTAAGTATGCAAATATCAGTAGCGTCCAATGAGAAAAAATATAAAATAAATCCTATATAAAATATGTCACTGAAGTTAGCTTCAGATTCAGATGAATTTCTGACCCCAGCTTTACATTTTTACAGTCGTCCAAATGAATATTGAATTAGTAAGTTAGAGAGAACAAAAATATAGGGTATCGAAAACGTGTTTTTAGTTAAATTTTGATTAAAATTAGGTATTTCATTTGAAATGAATAATAGATAAAAGTACCTTCCCTATTCTTTATTATACCGGCACCCTTTCAAAATTTAATAATATTTTTGAAATTTCAATTGTTACCCTGAAGACATTTTGATGAGGAAGTGACAAGGAACATCTCATTGCCACGCTTGATTAATTGCAACCCCCGGTTAACTCTGCTAGTACGGGAAAATTAAACTGAATACTTCATTCATACGCACGTGTTAATGCAACCCCCAGTTAACTCTCATTGTCTGGGAAAATTAGACTGAATATTTCAAAAATATATAAAAAATGTGCTTTTATATGTTTTACTAAAATTTTGATGTGGAAGTGACAAAGGACATCTCATTCATATGCAAGTGCAATTGCAACATCCAGTTAACTCTGATAGTCCGGGAAAATTAGACTGAATATTTGAAAAATATATAAAGCATGTGCTTTTATATGTTTTACTAAAATTTTAATGTGGAAGTGACAAGGATCATCTCCTTCACACTGCAACTCCCAGTTAACTCTGATAGTCCAGGAAAATTAGACTATCAAAGTTATATTTAAACGATCAAACGAACTTACCTGTGAAGTTCGATCGTAATTTTGGTAGTCCTCCAGTCCGAAGATATCACTTTATACACGTAGTCTCTCCTTGGGCTCGTTTTGTTCACTATGTTTAACCCTTAACTACGGAGGTGTGATGTTCGGAGCATAAACTCGGACGTGCCGTCTCGAAGACTACTGCAGGTATTGCGGCATAAAGCCCTAATAATTTTGTAACTGGTACTTCTAGATAATGTTTTAAGTTTTAGGAAGTACTTTAATAAATAGTTTCTTAGAACACGTACCAATTTTATAATCACAAAGCCAGTTCTTTTCGGTATGCTTCAACTCGAGGGCGGTTAAAATGAAAAAAGTGCACTGCTAAAATTTGAATGTATTTATTAGATAAACCACTTTAAAAAAAAAGTAGTGAAAACACTTGGAAGAAATAATGCACAACGGATACTTAAAACTAAAATATTTCAGCAGTGCAGTTCACGCCGGCCTGCCTCATACACTATAAACATACCGACCGGCGTTTTGTATTTGAAGCACAAATATCTTGTCACGCGGTTTTTCTTTCTAATAATTGACATATTTTTTTTCTAATATATCTCGATTTATTAGTGACTTGTCATCTTCACTTTCATCACTACTGTCCGCTGATTGTTCTGAGGAGCTATAATCAGACTTCTCGCAATCCTCGTCAGGGACAATGTCAATATCACTAGCAGCATCACCGTCTGCTTCGTATATCACTTTCGAAGTGTTTCTTCATAGTTTACATCACTAAAGCCAACTGGTTTTGATGGTCAGGCCATATTTGTGCGAAAATTTTCCGACCGATTTTATTACGTATACCCGGACGTGCCGTTTATCAAACTGCTTCACGAGAAGATCTCTAGAGAACTGACCTGTTTCAAACCTTAGATATCTGATATTTTTTGTACTGGTCAACCACCAAACCCGCCAGGAATACATGAGGTAACGGCCTTATGAACGTTACCGTTTTTGACAAATGAAGGTATTTCGTTTTCACACCGCCTCTCAGACGGCACCTCCGTAGTTAAGGGTTAAAGAAAAACATTCCCCCCGTTCCCTTTCTATCCCACCCGCATCCCGTAACTCGCCAGGAAAGGCCCTCATTATTTAAAGTAGGTATTCTCTTGCATTAAGGGAGGGAGAGCGTGAGACGAGGGTGGGAAAGTGATATCTTCGGACTGGAGGACTACCAAAATTACGATCGAACTTCACAGGTAAGTTCGTTTGATCGTTTAATTTTAGTACGTCCTCCAGTCCTCGATATCACTTTATACACGTAGATGTTTAAAGAAAAAATATGCAAGAGAATATTCTACCGATTTTTATATAATATTATTATTTTTAATTACTTAAGGGTAAATGTTCTTATAAAAATAGTCAAAATGTTAGGTTATGATATAATAAAATATTAACAAAAATTTGTCAAAAATATTTCACTGGCAAGTAGAGGAACAAACTAAAAATAAGGCTTAAAACCTAAATAAGTCATGGCCCTTTTAAACCTAAAATGGATTTAGCAAATTGGTTTTGGTCTATTATGGAGCGGTTATAAAATTTTGCGAAGGTACTTGAAGAGCTTGACCATCCCGCTGTTTTCCGAATTACGTCTAAAGAAACACCACTTAAGAAGGCTTTCGAAGTGGTAGCGTGCCTGGTAGAGTGGGTCTTAAAAAGCGTTGTATGGATATCTGCTTTCGATAATGTTTGCTCAACCCATCTGCTAACTGTTTCTTTAGAAGCATTTGAAAAGGGTGGTCGAGTAATCAGGAAAAGGTTTTTGTGATCAAGTTTTCGTGCTTTTTCAGTTTTATGAATATACAATTTTAATGTTGCCGCAGCGCAAAGCGCAGGATTCTCATTATAATAAGGAATATGTAGACAAGGTTGTATTGAATTGAGACCAAAGGTTTTAATTTTGTCCGTAATTAAGATTTGAAAGTCTGAGGATGATTCTATGATATTTTCTAATTTGATAAGGTGAATAGTCTGTATTCGGTGTCCTGTAATTAGGAGTAGTAGAGTCGCTAATTTGGACACTAAGACCTGAAGACTTAAAGATTCTAGTGGATATAAAGTGCCTAAAAAATTTATTACTGGTTCTGTATCCCAGGTAAAGTTATACCGTGGGACCGGTGGCCTTATATTGGATATGCCCTTCAAGTACCGTTATGATTCTCGCCAATGTTGCCAGGTAGGATTAGGGATAACGCCGACCGAAGTCTTCAAATTATTTTGTGAGCTAATGTATGGTGTAACTAAAAATATATTTTTTGATTCGCATAATGTCCAGATTTCTTTTGAAAGTTGCTGTAAATTTATGTGCTGAAACTACCCGCATGCGGTTTATATATGCCAAGGCTGTAGTATTATCTGTTCTGATTAAAATATTACAATTTTTATAATTGCCCGTGAAACATTTTAACCCGCAAAGAATGGCTTCAGTGTGTGCTAGTTTCCTGGGTACAAGCACCCCAGCCGGTAAGTGATGCATCTGTAAAAATCTCAATGGCAAATAAATCTTGTTTGATATTATTAAACGTTGAAAAAATCGAAGGTTTCCACCAAACTAGGTCTTGAATAATTTGATTTCACAAAACTATTTTTGCATCGAAATTCATGTTGTGTTTTTATATAAATATCTATAGACTCTGATATAACTATTGGATTTCCTCTCTTTCAAATATTTTCGTATAAAGCCAACCATATTTTACGGCTGGGCAAGCTGAAACTAATAAACCTAAAAAACTCGCCCATTCCCTATTAAAGCACTCTTTCTTATTTAGAAACTTGTCGATCAGTTTGTTTATTTTATTTCGTTTCTCGGCTGGCAAGGTAATCGATAAATCGGAGCTGTTGAAAATGAAACCTAAGAATTCTTGTTGCATTTGCGGCTTAAAGTTGCTCTTATCGATATTTATGACGAAACCTAGAGCGATGAATAACTTTCGCACCGTCTGCGAATTTTGGGAACATTCCTCAACTGTGTTCCCAAATTTATGAAATCATCTAAATATGCTACACAGAGAATTCCTTTGTTTCTCAGAAAAGTGATAATTGGTTTTGTTAATTTTGTAAAAATAAAAGGTGCCGAAGATAGACCAAACGGTAAACAAGTAAATTCATAAATAAAGTACTGTAAAATTGAAACGCAAATATTATCTGTATAAATTATGGATAGGAAGAAGATAGCATTATGCATCTTTAAGGTCAATTGTGCACATAAACATATTTTCTTGCAAAATTCTAGAAACAGTTCTATAGTCTTCCATTTGAAAATGGGATGGTTTAACGAACACATTAAGATTTTTTAGGTTTAATATGAATCGTTTTTTACCGTTCGGCTTATCTGCTAGAAAAAATGGTCATAAAAATTGCCCTGGTTGTATGTTATGACATTTTAAATGGCCCTCAGTGTTTTTAGGTTAGTTATTTCTGCGTTCAGGAAATTAACTTCATTAGGAGTAAACTTGCGAATAGGGGGTGGGTTTGTTTGATATAGTTGAGAAGGAAAAATTAGTTTTATGCCATTAACCCAGGATAAGGCGACTTCATTAGAAGTTATGTGTTTCCAGGCAGGTAAAAAATATATAAAAATATGTACGACCTGCGCGTAAAGTTACCTCTATCTCCTTTTGTTTTGGCGCCTGTAATCTTTGGAGGGATTGCGATTGTAGCCTTTGTGGTTCGTCTCCCTCCTTGGAAGAAACGGCCTCTGCCGGTTTTCCGACGATGGGATAGGTCGGGTGTTTGCTGTAAAGGGTCTCCCCCCCCTTTTTTCTGTAGAAAAAGGTATCATTGTAATGTTATAAAAAGTGTTCACAAGTATTTTGCTGGATTCCGAAAGAGGTCCTTTGAGTTGTCCCTTTATATCGGATTGAAGACCTTCATCAAGGGCGACGTTTAGGAAGGAGCCCATGGCAGTTAAGCCCCGACCCAGGCTTTCTTGCAGGTCCGAGTAATATGAGCCCCGTTTTTTGTTAATTTGGGACAACGCTGACAATACCTCTGGGTTAAGGTTTGGAGGGTAAAGTAGAGGGAAATTATCGGAAATAATTGCACAAGTGCATCAAAATTACCGATAATTTTGCATGACAGCATGTTGTCTAAAAACTGCATGAGTTCATTTTCATATTTTGGAGAAAGAGCCCGACACCGAAGGTGGAGGGCTCTTTTTCCAAAATATGAAAATGACCGAATGCAGTTTTTCTAAGACAACATGCTCGAATGCAAAATTATCTGGTTATTTTGATGCACGAGTGTAATTCGGGGGAATATTTCCCGAATAAGGACATGGTTTTAAAAAATATATTTTTATTCTTTTTTTAATACAGGAACGTAAATGTAACTGTAAACAAAGCAAAGAGGCAAAAATACGATTTTTTTATCCGAAACGAGACATTTTTAATAATATATATTCACTTGACATTGACGTTATTTATAAATTGTCGCTGTCATCGTAAGTTTACAATGGAATTAAAACCATAGATACGTACGATGCAATTATCGCTGTGCTCTTTCGGTTTCTACAGTGCAATTATCGCTGTAATTTTCCGAGAATTGCACTCCTCTAATGGGATATTTTATACATGAGGGAAATATTCGGGAAAATCATACTTATTATATATAGATTTTTTCTCATCCTTCACCAAACCATGAGTAAGAAGATGTCCCCATCGAGAGCATATTGCCTGGTTTAAGGTATTAGATCCTATGACCGGAAGTAAAGGGTCTTCCACAAGAATTTGGATGTCATCGCCGTCTAATAAAAGTACAGACGAGCTATTGCATGATGACTGGTCAGATGGGTCATTTACATCGGTGGCCCTGGCTGTAGTGGCTGGCTCTATGACATGCAAGTCACGCTCTGAACTACCGCGCAATGGCGAACCTCTCGGTGTTCGCTCAATGGCGAAGGGGCTACGATTTCTTGATGGGGAAGGACTTCGGGAGGTATGATAAGCACGAGAATTATTACTCGATTCAGAGCTAGATCGAATCACTTTAGAGGTAGAGCGGGATCTTCTGGATAAAGACTCCCTTCCCGATCATTTAAATTCCCTTTCTAAATATGCCAGTCTTTTATACGGGTCATTTTTATGGATTTTGTCCCTACTGTGGGATCGGGTCCGCTTCTTGGATTTTCCCATTTCAAGGAAATATAGAAAATAAAGGAAAAATTACTTACATGACATTCAAGAATGGTAATCCGAAACTCACTTAAATTTGGGAACGTAGCACTGGTGCTAGAAACAATAACGGAACGGCGGGTTCCCGCGATGCGCGACGTGAACCGTTGAGCACTAGAAGATGAATGAGGGCCTTTCCTGGAGAGTTACGGGATGCGGGTGGGATAGAAAGGGAACGGGGGGAATGTTTTTCTTTAAACATAGTGAACAAAACGAGCCCAAGGAGAGACTACGTGTATAAAGTGATATCGAGGACTGGAGGATGTACTAAAAATAATAGTATATTATGATATAAGTGTATAAGAGGGCCTTTAAAGCACGCGCGACATATTTCAAAACATGACGCGCAGCGGAGTGTTTTGTAAGTCGCAAGGGCTTTAAAGGCCTCTTATACACGTATATCATACGCTATTTTTTATTACGAATGCTTCATAATCTCAAAAATGTTTTAAAAATTAAATTTAAAGGATATATTGATGAATATATTAATCTGTCACATTTGACATGATCAAATGTTTCTATAGCAACCTTTAAAAAAGTAGGCGCACCATAAACAACATTTTATGCACGCTACAGCGTGCGATATTCGTTGATTATGATGCGTGCGTAATAAAAAAACATATAAAAGCACTTTCTTTATATATTTTTTAAATATTCAGTCTAATTTTCTGGGACTATCAGAGGTATTGGGGGGTTGCAATTACACGTGCGTATGAATGACTTGTTCCTTGTCACTTCTACATCAAAATTTAATCAAAATTTAACTAATAACACGTTTTCGATACCCTACATTTTTGTTCTCTGCAATTATTACTTAATAATTCGATATTCATTTGGACGACTGTAAAAATGTAAATCTGCAGTCAGAAATGAATCTGAATCTGAAGCAAACTTCAGTGACATATTATATAAAATCGCCAGAGTCGTCCGACTGATAATATTAGGTAAATATTTTCCTTAGAAAGCCGGAAGCCATATACTTCCATTCACATCTTATGATAAAGTAATACAGGCTGCATAAACACACATGCAAAATTAACAATACGCAAATGTCAGCTTCTAATTGCTAACATATATATTTGATATTGGTGAGCTCACCAATATCACGCCTGTTACACTCGGAAATTGTATCTATTGTATATGTATATATCATTAATAAGGCGTCTAAAGGTTATTTTGTCCTTTTTACAAATAATTTAATTTATTAATTTTCAGTAGATGCGAAAATGATTAGATTATTAGAATAACTTTTTAAGTTTTTCTTGAAGCATATCATGTTCAAAAAAGAATATCACTGAAGTTAGCTTCATATTCAAATTCACTTCTTACCCCAGATTTACATTTTTTACAGTCGTCCAAATCAATATCGAATTAATAAGTAATTAGTAGAGAGAACAAAAATGTAGGGTATCGAAAATGTATTTTTAGTTAAATTTTGATTAAAATTAGGTATTTCATTTGAAATAAATAATAGATAAATGTGCGTACCCTATTCTTTATTATACCGGCATCCTTTCAAAAATTAATAATATTTTTGAAATCTCACTTGTTTCCCTGAAGAAATTTTGATGTGGAAATGACAAGGAACATCTCATTCTTACGCACGTGTAATTGCCGCCCCCTCAATGAACTCTGATAGTCCGAGAAAATTAGACTGAATATTTTAAAAATATATAAAAAATGTGGTTTTATATGTTTCACTAAAATTTTAAGGTGGAAGTGACAAGGAACATCTCCTTGACACGTTTGAGAAATTGCAACCCCCCAGTTTAACCCTGATAGTCCGAGAAAATTAGACTGAATATTTTAAAAATAAATAAAAAATGTGCTTTTATATGTTTCACCAAAATGTTAATGTGGAAATAACAAGGAACATCTCTTTGATACACTTGAGAAATTGGAACCATCAGTTAACTCTGATAGTCCCAGCTGAATATTTAAAAAAATATAAGTACAGTGTGTCAAAAAAAATATGCAACATATGGGAAACTTCTTTATTATTGGTTTCTCAGAAAATTTTATTCTTGATGAAAGTTGGTGCTTGCCCTAAAACAATGAATGAGTATTTCAGACTTTAAGGACGGCTTTTAGTGCGGGAACAAATGTCATTTCCCTGCACCGCGTCAAGGATAAACTACCTTAACTTATAAAGCTACAGCAAAATCTTACAAGGAAAAGTTCTTCCAAAATAAAAAAATAATCTAAATATGAAATTTGAGTTAAGTACATCAACTTTTTATTTCTCGATTTTTTTTCTTGAACACCACACTACTGGTGAATGTTTTATTCATTTGTTATTAGTATACTTGACAAGCAACTTAAAAATTTATTTAAGATAGAAATTAGTTGCTTAGTTGCATAGTTGCATAATGTTTCAATTTTTCCAGAGATAAAAGCCAGTTTAGGTATCAGTGTGTTGCAACCACATTTAAACACTCTTGTTCCAAAATAATTGTCCACAATAAATACAAAATACAAATTGGAATGACTGACTCAATAATAATAAATTTCATATGTCAGAGTGAAGCAAAATTATTGCTATTTATTTGTTTTTATTCCAAATGCACGGCCTACTCTTCAAGACCAAATATTTTATATGGCTTTTTAGGATATTTGAGCTTATTTTACTCATCGGGTGCAAAAGATAAATAAATTATTAGTTGTTTTACATGAAATGAAAAGAGTTGGGTCTATTCATGATTTTGATTGGAAAAAATTTTGAACCAAAAGGGTTTAAATGTATTTGCAAAACCCTGATACCTAAACTGGCTATTATCTCTGGAAAAACTGAGACATTATGCAACTATGTAACTAGTTTCTATCTTAAATAAATTTTGAAGTTACTTGGCAAGTATACTAATAACAAAAGGACTAAATATTTACCAGTGGCGTAACGTAAGAAAAAATCGAAAAAAAAAGAGAAAAATATAAAGTTGATGTTCCTAACTCAAATTTCATATTTAGACATTTTTTTTAATTTGGAAGAGCTTTTCCTTATTAAATTTTGCTGTATCTTTATAAGTTAAGGTACTTCACTCTTGACGCGATTTCGGAATAATATCATTTGCTCCCGCACTAAAAGCAGTATGTATATTTTGATATTGGCAACTCCAGAAATCAATGCGCCCTCTATGCGGAAAAAATTTGATCCTAGAAAGCGAGTAATCATCGACCGCCATTTGGCCATTTTACATGTGGTTTTCGTCGAGATTGTATCTTTCAAAGCATTTATAGACTCGTGTATTCGTGTTTTTCATTTTATAGTTGCTTTTGGACGTTTACTGGAGAGAAAAGTGTATATCTTTGTGACTACAAACATAAAACAATGGCTTCTGGCTCGAAAACGAAGCATAAAACAAATTGTTGTGTTTACGATTGCCATTCCAGAAAAGGAAAGGACAAAAACATTCATTTCCACTATTTCCCGAGCCAAAATAGTGGTATTAAAGTTAAACTAACAAAATCAGCAGGAGTTGAAGAAGAGAAGTATAAAAAAAGAAGCAATTTACAGAGGACGAATCAAAAGAAACTATTTTAATTTCAAAAGCCAGGGTACATATCGAAAGAGTCAATCAAACAATGCGAATCTTTAACATTTTAAGTACTCCCTTGCCGAATAGTTTAATAAAAGTTTTTGATGACATTATGTTAATTATCTGCGGAATGGTAAATTTGCAAACTCCAGTGCTCTCGAGTAATTAATTTTAGATAGGTATTCTTAGTTTTTTTATTTTGCTATTCATATAAAGTAAGTTTAGTGTAAAATAAATGGTTGTTTTTATTAGATTTAATTTTGATAATTGGAAAACATTTATTTATTGCAACTCAATATTACAATACAATAATTACATAATTCTCTAATCAGTGCTCTAAAGCTCTGGCCTTGAGAATACTAATTACAACTTTTGTGTCAGAGAGATTCTAAGTAATATTTAGATACCACTTAAGTTGTTTTACAAATACATTATAATTTAAGATTAGACTTGCAGCAAGTTCCCCAAATTCGTAATAAATATCTAATATGTAAAAGGAAGACGGTATCATAAATATTGTGTTTGGTTTTAAAAGACAGATAATTTCTGCATTTGTATATCATAGGTAGCATTGGTAATGTTTTAGATATAATATACCCAATATGTCCAGACCAGCTTAAGTTATTATCAATTATGAGTTCTAAATATGTTATTTGCTGTACTTCTTCAATTTTCATTTATAGTAATATTAAAGTCTTGAACTGGTTTATTCTTCTGTTTAATACAAATAAATTTTGTTTTGTCAGTATTGATTTTTAATGTTTCTGTATTAAAAAATAAATATATGTTCTTACTTTGCATATGTTTTATTTATTGGCTTAGAAAATGAATATGATAATGATATGAAAGTAAATTTTCCATACATTGTTATACCCTTTCTGTATTTTGGTCTTCGCTAGCTGAGATTTGGTACTCCTTTATGCAATATACGAGGTAAGCAGCAAATAATCCCATAGTTTCCAACTGGTTAGTTAGTAGTCTATAACTTAACTAAATTACTAATAATCTTTAACACCAGTTGGACTTCTAGTTCTTTATTTTGGAACAACTTTTGTACATTGGCCGTTTACAGTAATGACAATAATATTATATAGTAGACAATGTTCAATTACAGGAAAAATATGTAGGCAAGCTTTGGCAGAGACTCGCTTTTAGAATGGAATTATTGCTTTTTAAGTGTTTATATGGAAAATAGTTTTCATATTCAACATTGCCTTTAACCATAGGTTGTTTTTTTATAGTGAAGAAAGAAAATTCTATTCAAAAGCCTGGCCCTATCAAATTTTGGTGACGTTTTTACCTATATATTGTGTTTGCTTGCAGTTTATTGGATAGGTACTGTGTATTTTTAAATCGTAATAAATGAAAGTAACTAATCAAAGAAAGAGTTTTATTTATTAGCTAACACTGCATATAAGTACAATATACTATGATTAAAACTATTTTATACTCGAACAATATATTTATTTCCACTAGAGTTTATTTTCACATACTTCATGTATCATATATTTAAAATAAAAATACTCGGAAATACCGTGTACTATTTGCCAATATTAATTAAATATGACACCAAACTACGATATTTTCACCTAAAATCACTGTAAAATTCACACACAAATCCAAAACGACACACAGTCGGCAAATCTCCCATTAGAAATGATAACAAAACACAAAGGTGTTACTCGCTTTCCACCATGTTTGTTTACAAACGCCAGCACCCCCAACGGTAGCTGGATTCGCGAATACTCATTTATTGTTTGAAGGCAAGCACCAAGTTTTAGCAGGAATAAAATTTTCTGAGAAACCAATAATAAAGAAGTTTCCCATATGTTGCATACTTTTTTGGACACACAAAAATTTATTTTATATGTATCCCTAAAATTTTCATGTGGAAGTGACAAGGAAAATCTCCTTGACACGGTTGAGAAATTGCAACACCCAGTTAACTCTGATAGTCCGGGAAAATTAAACTGAATATTTGAAAAATATATGAAAACTATCTATATTATTTGTGCAAGGAAATCAGAGAAAACTGGGGGTTGCAATTACAAGTGGGTATGAATGAAAATTTTAGAGAAACATATAAACTAATAGAGTTAACTGGAGGTTGCAATAACACGTGCATATGGATAAGATGACCCTTATCATTTCCACATTAAAATTTTAGTGAAACATATAAAAGCACATTTTCTATATTTTTTTCAAATATTTATTTTAATTTTCCCGTACTGTCAGAGTCAACTGAGTGTTGCAATTACACGTGCGTATGAATGAGATGTCCCTTGTCACTTCCACATCAAAATTTTAGTGAAACATATAAAACACATTTTTTATATGTTTTTCAAATATTTAGTCTAATTTTCATGGACTATCAGAGTTAACTGGGTGTTGTAATTACACGTGCATATGAATGAGATGTCCCTTGCCACTTCCACATCAAAATTATAGTGAAATATATAAAAGCACATTTTTTATATATTTTAAAATATTCAGTCTAATTTTTCTGGGTTAACTTGTCACTTCCACATTAAAATTTTACTGAAACATATAAAAGTACTTTTTTACATATTTTTGAAATATTCAGCCTAATTTTCACGGACTATCAGATTTAACGGGAGGTTGCAATTACACGTGCGTATGAATGAGATGTCCGGATGTCCCTTGTCACTTCCACATCAAAATTTTAGTGAAACATATAAAAGCACATTTTTATATGTTTTTCAAATATTTAGTCTAATTTTCCCGGACTATCAGAGTTAACTGGGTGTTGTAATTACACGTGCATATGAATGAGATGTCCCTTGTCACTTCCACATCAAAATTTTAGTGAAACATATAAAAGTACATTTTTTATATATTTTAAAATATTCAGTCTAAATTTTCTGGGTTAACTTGTCACTTCCACATTAAATTTTTACTGAAACATATAAAAGTACTTTTTTATATATTTTTGAATTATTCAGCCTAATTTTCACGGACTATCAGAATTAACGGGAGGTTGCAATTACACGTGCGTATGAATGAGATGTCCGGATGTCCCTTGTCACTTCCACATCAAAATTTTAGTGAAACATATAAAAGCACATTTTTTATATATATTTGAAATATTTAGTCTAGTTTTCACGGACTATCAGAGTCAAATGGGGGTTTCAATTACACGTGCGTAAGAATGAGACCACCCTTGTCATTTCCACAACAAAATTTTAGTGAAACATATAAAAGCACATGTTTTATATATTTTTGAAATGTTTAGTCCAATTTTCCCGGACTCTCAGAGTTAACTGGGGAATTCAATTACACGTGCATATGAATGAGGAGACCCTTGTCACTACCACATGAAAATTTTAGTGAAATATGCAAAGGCACATTTTTTATATATTTTTCAAATATTCAGTCTAATTTTCCCCTACTGTCTGGGGGGTTGGAATTTCTCAAGCGTGTCAAGGAGATGTTCCTTGTCACTTCCACATTAAAATTTTAGTGAGACATATTAAATTACTTTTTAATATATATTTTTGAAATATTCAACCTAATTTTCCCGGACTATCAGAGTTAAATGGGGGGTTCCAATTACACATAAAAGCATATATATTTTTGAAAATTAAGTAAAATCTTAATATTTTTGAAATATTAAGTCAAATTTTCCTGGTATATCAGAGTTAACTAGGGGCTGCAATTACACGTGCATATGAATGAGATGAATCTTGTCACTTCCACATCAAAATTTTAGTGAAACATATAAAAGTACATTTTTTATATATTTTTAAATTATTCAGTCTAATTTTCTCGGACTACCAGAGTTAACTGGGGGTTGCAACTTCTCAAGCGTGTCAAGGAGATATTAAAGGAGATATATTAAAGCTTTTTTTTATATATTTTTTAAATATTCAGTCTAATTTTCCCGGATTATCAGAGTTAACTGGGGGTTGCAATTACACCTGCGTATTAATGAGATGATTCTTGCCACTTCCACGTCAAAATTTTAGTGAAACATATAAAAGCACATTTTTTATATATTTTAAAATATTCAGTCTAATTTTCTCGAACTATCAGAGTTAACTGGGGGTTGCAGTGTCAAGGAGATTTTCCTTGTCACTTCCACATTAAAATTTTAGTGAAACACATAAAAGCACTTTTTTATATATTTTTCAAATAAACTGCTCGTCAAGAAAAACGACGCACCTAGTTTTTTGGACAATATTTGAAAGCTCGTTATTAGAAACCTACTCAACCGATTTTAAAAAACTTTGGAAATTCTGAATAGTTGATTCTTTGGCTCTTACGTCTAATTTTTGTAATAAGATATTTTGCACCTAACATATGCTACAGGGTGTTAAAGAAAGAGATGTTTTTTTACAAAATTTCAAGTTATCTCCATTTATGGGGTAGTTGAGATTGATAGTCGTAATACCTCTCTTTACTTACAGTTAGGTAATACCTCGGGACGTATTTGAGATTTTGTGGATATCTTGGCTAACTACGATTATATGGTAATTTTTAGGAAATTGTCGTTATTTTCCAGTTTAGTCCCAATAATGAACAAACTACGGAGGTATCCATGAATTGTGAACACGACGTCTTACGGTAGGTCATATGCTACCAGTTTATGTACGTTACGTGATCCATAAAACCAGAAAGTTCAGATTAAGGGATATGTTTTACACAAAATATTGCACGAGTTTTACTAAATGGTCCCTAGAATACCTAAGAATTGAAATGATGGGTGGATACTTAAATAGGATCCTCTGTTAAAAAAATGAATTATTTTATTACCATTTTACTTTTTCAATCACCCTGTATATTCGAAGGTAATTTCGAGTGTAATTTGAACGGTTGTAAGAGACAAAAACTCGTTTGCATATTTATGGTAACGTTACACGAAGTAATATCCTTATTTTACCATATTTTGACAACTTATCACTTATTTATCACCAAAAATCAAAAACCGTTTCGAGAAAATACCCCATTCTTAATAATCCATGGTATTAAGGTCGCATTTCAAGTTTACAAGTATAATTTTCTTTACTGGATCACGTGACGTACATAAACTGGTAGCATATGATCTACCGTAAGACGCCGTGTTCACAATTCGTCGATACCTTCCGTAGTTTGCTCATTATTGTGACTGAACTGCAAAATATCGACGATTTTCGAAAAATTGCCATATAATCGTAGTTAGCCAAGATATCGACAAAATCTCAAAAACGTCCCGAGGTATTACCTAACTGTAAGTAAAGAGAGGTATTACGACTATCAATCTCAACTACCCCATAAATGGGGATAACTTGAAGTTTTGTAAAAAGAACATCCCTTTCTTTAACACCCTGTAGTATATGTTAGGTGCTAATTATCTTATTCCAAAAATTAGACATAAGAACCAAAGAATCAACTATTCAGAATTTCCAAAGTTTTTTAAAATCGGTTCAGTAGGTTTCCAGTAACGAGCTTTCAAATATTGTCCAAAAAACTAGGTGCGTCGTTTTTTTTTGACGAGCAGTTTATTTAGTCTAATTTTCTCGGATCTTCAGATTTAACTATTGGTTGCAATTACACGTGCGTATGAATGAGATGACCCTTGTCATTTCCACATCACAGTTTTAGTGAAACTATAAAAGCACATTTTTTATATATTTTTCAAATATTTAGTCTAATTTTCTCGGACTATCAGAGTTAACTCAAAATTTTAGTGAAACATATAAAAGCATATTTTTTATATATTTTTAAAATATTTAGTCTAATTTTCCCGGACTATCAGAGTTAACTGGGAGTTGGAATTTCTCAAGCGTGTCAAGGAGATGTTCCTTATCACTTCCACATTAAAATTTAAATGAAACAGATAAAAGTACTTTTTTATATATTATTATATTTTTGAAATATTCAGCCTAATTTTTCTGGACTATCAGAGTTAAAGGGGGGTTCCAATTACACGTTCGTAAGAATGAGATGACCCTTGTCATTTCCACAGCAAAATTTTAGTAAAACATAAAAGCACATGTTTTATATATATTTTTGAAATATTAAGTCTAATTTTCCTGGACTATCAGAGTTAACTAGGGGCTGCAATTACAGGTGCGTATGAATGAGGTAACTCTTGTCACTTCTAAATCAAAATTTTAGTGAAACATTTAAAAGCACATTTTTTATATGTTTTAAAAATATTCAGTCTAATTTTCTCGGATTATCAGAGTTAACTGGGGGTTGCAGTGTCAAGGAGATGTTCCTTGTCACTTCCACATTAAAATTTTAGTGAAACATATAAAAGCACTTTCTTTATATATTTTGGAAATATTCAGTCTAATTTTCTCGGACTATCAGAGTTAATTGGGGGTTGCAATTACACGTGAGTATGAATGACTTGTTCCTTGCCACTTTCACATCAAAATTTAACTAATAACACGTTTTCAATACCCTACATTTTTGTTCTCTGCAATTATTACTTAATAATTCCATATTCATTTGGACTACTGTAAAAATGTAAATCTGCAGTCAGAAATGAATCTGAATCTGAAGCAAACTTCAGTGACATAGGTATATAAAATCGCCAAAATCGTCCGACTGATAATATTAGGTAAATATTTTCCTTAGAAAGCCGGAAGCCATGTTCTTCCATTCACATCTGATCAAGGCCGCCGCTACCATGTGTGCAAACTGTGCGGTGCACACGGGCGGCCAGAAATAGGGGCGGCCAAAACAGGCACCACTTTTTTTTTCTTAAATTAATACAAATAACAAGTTAATTAAGTAATGATTATATTTTCCCTAATAAAATTCTTATTAAATATTTTATGACCTCAGCCTCTAAACGCCGTTGATGAAACACTAAAATGCATTTTTATGTATGATCTTTTCTTTCATGCCAATCCAAACATATTTATTGTACCTACTAGTACCAAAGTTTACAGAATTCTGTAAACTTTGGTAGTACCTAATTAATAAACTGTGCTGACAAACTATTTTTGTCGCCTCATCGCCGTCGCGTTATCAGCTCAGTCGGCTCTCGTCAAAGTCAAAGTAAAGCAATAAATTTCGCCTATTTATTTAGGGCGGCTTCTCAGATGGGTTTTTTATGCATTGTTTTTGTAATGCCGTAATCGATTCGGTTTTGATCGTAAGAAAAATACATTCTCGTTTTTATTTTCATTTTTAGTTATCTATTACCAGTTTACGCGACGGTCGCGATCGTGAATAGAGAGTAATGAGGAATTATTAGCGCGTATTATAGTATATATTTATCAAAAATTTTATTATTCATGGGTGCGGATTACGGTTATTATTTCGACAAACAGTAGAAACAATATTACATATTATAGCGTTTTTGCTTAATTTTGTTACATTCGCGGTATTTCGTGATTATTATTTTAAAATGTCCGAAAGAAAAAGGAAACGACTTTCGGGTTTTCAATATAGACAGAAAAAAGAGGCGAAAACAGAGGAGAAAAAAAAACTTAGCGGTGCATTGGACTCATTTTTGATCAAAAGCAGAGAAGAAAAAGAAAAGTCGGCTAAAAATTTAGAACCATCAACTTCAAAAGAAGTTCTTTCTGTAGGAGATGAATAAAAAACCCAATCTATTTCAGAGCAAATTACTTCTGCTGCAGCTAGTGACGGAAATAATGAAAGTGAAAGGTCAAATGAGAGTGATAGCAATAGTGGCAGCGCTGATGCTGAAACCATAATCAACCCAGTTAATCCGGCGGTTCCGGCTTGCAGTGTAGAAAGTTCCAGCCTGTACTTAGTTTCGAACGATCCCGGAAAATGGCCTGCAAAATTTAATCCAAATAAAGCTCAATTTATAATTGAAAATTTTCCTACGCAAATTAAAAACTTTAACTTTCCCAGAGATAAAAATAACAGGAAATTTTCAGAAACTTATTATTATGGTACATTACCTAATCAAGACAAAATACACCGCCCGTGGTTACTTTATGCAGTATCTCTAAATAGTGTTTTTTGTGCACCTTGTAAACTGTTTTGTTGTGACGAAAGCACTGAAAGCAGCCGACATTTACTAAACGGACTTGGTGGGGTAAGCGATTGGGCATTTTCACACTGGCCGACACGACAACGACACGATAACGACACGACAACGATGCCGACACGATATCCGGCAGGTGGTTTACACATTTCAACGACACGGCACATGCAGTTGTTGTGTGTCGGTACTTAACAAATTCTATATTTATTTTATTTGAGGAGCAAAAAACAATGTAAGCAAAGGCATTTATGGGGACATCTTACAATACCGAGATGTTCAGGGCCTATTTCCCAAGGACTTTATTAATTATAATGTAGTTTTTTAATTCAGATTTAAATGTTTTCTATTATTTATAAATTTGCATTAATTTTAATAAAAAATAACAGATTTTAGAAAAGCTAGAAAAGAAACACGAAATAAGATTTTAAAAAACATATTGAACCAAAGCATAAATTAGTAAAAATAAAATAATATTTAATATAACAGAAATACACTGAGGTTAACGTCAACACTTTTCTTCGAAAAAAGTTTGGATACATAAGTGTAAACACAGCCAGATTTGGGACTATACACTAACTACTCATTTTCTCGCCTTTACTTTAACTTTGTAAAATGCTGAACTTTGTAAGTGGCTGTTTTTTTTTACCGTCAAAATTTTTTCGCACACCCACTTACTTTCTTTGTATTTTGTTCTGGTATATTTTTAATAAAATGTTTTTTATATCAACCTACGTTTTGTCGAGTTGTTATTTTTGTTTAATTAAGATTAGTTTTGTTTTGGAATTCAGCTTATAAAGTTGGCGAAAGAGTATATTTAAAAAAATATTCTTACAATTATGTAGTTTTTTATGTTGCAGATTTGGGCCCCATTTGCCATTGGACTCTAGGCCCGGGCCTAATGGTAAAACACGCCCTGGAGATGTTAACGGCATATCCCATTATTAAACTGACATATTTAGAGGCGACTTTACTATACTTTGTTTAAGAAGTTGGTTTATGACCCAATTAAGTACATACTTTAATTATTTTCCTATGAGCAAAAATTCATTTGAGTACATATAGATTCCATTAATTCAATCAATATAACGATGTCATATTTGAAACTGGCAATTTTTCTTTAGTTTCACCTATAAATTCAAACAAACATCAGTGATTCCACACACCACTTACAAAAATATGGACGAAAATCGCCACGACACGACAGGATTGCTTGCTTCACAACGACATGTCGTTTCCTGCAACGACATGACACCGACATGTCGTAGAATGTGAAAGCATTCCCATTTAATTATATGAGATAACGAGTCCAACGACATCGTTGTCGTTGTCGTGTCGTTGTCGTGTCGGCTAGTGTGAAAACGCCCATTGGCAACATTTAGCTATTATTTTAAAAAGACACGAATCGAGTGCGGCTCATATAAAATATTCTCAAAAAATGTTTGAACTTTCTACAGCATTGAAAAAAGGATTAACAGTTGACTCTGCTCATCAAAGATTATATGAGATGGAAAAAAACATTGGGGAGCCGTTATTGGGAGATTTTTTTTATGGCAGTGGCACACACACTAAAGGTAGATCCTATGGCGCTCGACGAGCGGTGTGTGTGCGAAGATGTTGATTGACACGGTTCTTGAATATTTGTAGGTTGTAATTAGTGGGAAACAGATGTCCTGGAAGTGAGTTCCACAGTGATGCAGTGCGCCAGACAAAGGAGTTCTGGTAAAGCGATGTTCTAGGTGTTTCTAGTTGTACGACGAACTGGTGCGCTCCTGCCGTCTGTCGGGACTGCCTGACAGGAGTTGCCAGGGGCGGGATTATGTGGGCCAAATCCTGGGAACATCTGCCGTGAACGTATCTGTAAAACAGAGACATCTCGGCCACATGTCTGCGATGTTCCAGACTATCCAGATTCCGGGTCAACTCCAGATCGCCGACGAGACGCACAGCCCTCTTCTGAATGGAATCCAGCAGCTTTAGGGTATGCTTTGGTGCGGCACCCCAGATATGTGAGCAATATTCTAAGCACGGTCTTATTTGCGCTTTGTACAGCAAGAGCAACTGCTGCGGTTATTAATATCCATTGTAAAATTTTTATCTAAACAATGCTTAGCCTTTAGAGGGTCGTCCAATAAATTATTTGAACCAAATAATGGAAATTATTTGCAATTAGTTGAAATGATTTCTAAGTTTGATGCAGTATTATCGGAGCATCTTCGGCGCGTGGAATCTAAGAATACGAATACACCACATTATTTAGGTTGGGAACATCAAAATGAATTGATTGTGTTATTAGCAAACTCTGTTCAGGATGTCATCTTAAACCAAATTCGGGAATCAAAATATTTTTCTATTATACTAGATTGCACCCCAGATGTAACGCACACAGAACAAATAACAATTGTAATAAGATGTGTTTCAACCTCAACACCAGTTTGCATATTTGAGTACTTTCTAGGCTTTTCCCCTGTAATTGACGTCATTGGAAAGGTCTTTTTGATTTTATTGAGAATAAATTGAAAAAATTAAATTTCAATATGAATTATTTGCGTGGACATGGGTACGATAATGGAGCTAACATGCGTGGAAAACACATTGGATTGCAAAAAAAAATCTTAGAAAAATATCCTAGAGCATTTTTTATTCCCTGTTCTGCACACAGTTTGAATTTGGTTATCAACGATGCAGTAAAAATAAGTTTTGAATCGGCGGAATTTTTTAATATTGTACAGGAAGTATACGTATTTTTCTCTTCTTCAAATATTAGATGGAATGTTTTATTAAAGCACCTTCCAATGTTAACATTAAAAGCATTGTCGGAAACACGATGGGAAAGTCGGATCGATGCAATCACACCATTAAAAACTCAAATAGGTGAAATATACGATGCTCTGGAGGAATTGGAAAATGATACCAAAAGGGATATGAACACCAGAACGTTAGCGAAATGACTAAAAAATAAAATTTTTGAGTTTAAATTCATATGCTCTGTTGTAATATGGCACGATATTTTAAGTAAAGTTAATGTTGTTAGCAAAATTATTCAGAGTCCAAAATTTGACATAAAATCTTCACCAGGTGCACTTAATAATTTAAAAAATTATTTGATAACCAAACTTTCTGATGTACATTTTCAATTTTTTTTAAACGAATCGAGAGAGATAGCTACAAATTCAAGAAGCATTCCCGATCTTACCTACCCAACGGATTAGAAGAAAAAAAAGTCATTTTGAGTATGAAGGAACTGATGAACCAATATTGTCACCTGAATTTTCATTTAAAGTAAATTTTTACTTTAAGATTGTGGATACTGCCATAATGGCAATTGAAGAACGGTTCCAATTACTACAACAACACACAGATATTTTCAATGTAATATATGGGATGACCAAAATTAAAAACGATGACGAAATTAAAATCAATTGTAAGAAAATCCATCAAGCCCTTGCAGACATAAACAGCTCGGAGAGTGATATCAGTGCAACTGATTTATTCGAAGAAATTAAAGCTATTCAACGATATTTTACCACAGAAAAAAAAACCTAGTGATATTCTGGAATACATTTACGAAAATAACCTACATTCAACATTTCCAAATTTAACCATAATTATACGTATATTCCTAACTCTACCAGTTACTGTAGCTGCAGGTGAGCGGTCGTTCTCAAAACTTAAAATTATTAAAAAATATTTACGATCTTCGATGACGCAAGAAAGACTTTCTGCTTTAGCTTTATTGTCTATTGAACATGAAGTCTGTGCCACATTGGATATTAAAGACATCGTCAAAAAATTTTCGGAAAAGAAAGCCCGGAAAGTCCGATTTTAATAACTTTTTATGTTATTTTGTTATTTAGTTATGTGTTTTATTTTATTGGACATTTATGCTTTTTAATTTGGAGACTAGATTTGACTCTGATGGATGTTGGATAATACCTACTTTAATTATTTGGGTAAGTACCTATTTACGGAACATAGATATACACACATCGCCTTTTATAATAATATATAGATATTATTATGTAGGTATGTAAAAAAAAAACTATACTATTTTTATACATTTTGTTAAATATAAGAGGGCGGCAAATATTGAGTTGCACACGGGCGGCCAACACCTTAGCGGCGGCCCGGCATCTGATGATAAAGTAATAAAGGCTGCATAAACATGCATGCAAAATTAACAATACGCAAATGTCAGATTCTAATTGCTAACAAAAATATTTGATATTGGTGATCTCACCAATTGTATCTATTGTATATATCATTAATAAGGTATCTGAAGGTTATTTTGACTTTTTTACTACTAATTTAATTTATTAATTTTCAGTAGATGCGAAAATGCTAGAACTTATTAGAATAACTTTTTAAGTTTTTCTTGAAGCATATCATGTTCAAAAAAGAATAGACATATGTGTCAAATAAAGATAGAAATAAGTATTAAAAAAGGAACTGTCCGCTTCCACAAGGGTATGAAAAATCACTATAACAATGGGCGTCATCAGTTGGCGCAAAAACTTTACTCACGCCATATTACTCCAAACAATAACATGGTTTGAAGAGAAATAACTCACGGTTAGTGCACAAACTTTATTTTGTACGCAGCGCAAAATACAAAGGACCAAAATGTTTATCGAATATTCTTATTCTCCTTCCTATTCCTTACTGACAAAAATATGAAATAAACTTTCCCGCACATTTTATGCACAATATGAAAAATAATTTTAAAATATTTTCTTTACTTACTTAAAATAATAGCCATCCGGATTAATATCATTTCTATAATCGAGAAGACTCGCGTATAAAATACGCGGATTCAAACAAATAAAAAGCACTGCAACAGTTGTAATAAATCGGTATTTTCTTGAACTCATCTCAATCGCGGATATAACTAATCTAACAATAACATCAAGATTTATTATATTGACTGTCTCGAAGAAGCTTCTTCTTTTGTTCATCAGCGTCTACGGGTTTGCCCAAATTTTGCAAAATGTGGAGTATTCACATTGTAATGTAAGTACAATTAAAATCACCTGCCATGAAATACAGTGGCGGGTGATCAATATCCTGTTTCATTTCTTAGAGTGGTCCATATTTTCATGACTTGCAAAATAATCACACTTAAAGTTGATTTGAGCGGTTAATATTTCTTAGCAACGCAACATTTAATCATAAAACTGTAAAATATCGAAAAAAATGTTTTTTTTGTCCAATTGTTCAAACATTGGGAAAATTTTGCAACTTGAGCAAGTAATAGTGGAAGATAGATTATTATTTCCTTATTAAACATTACCAAAGTAATTTCTGCCATAACATAAGTTAGCACGTGTTTTCAACGTGAGTTAGCTAAGATTTTAGGAACTTTGTTTTTATAAACAATTTCTTTAACTAAAAATTAAACTTTACAATCTTTCAGAATTGTAACTGGCAGAGTGATTATGTACTAAAACAAAGGTTAACCCAAAAGTGACCTAAAATAATCATAAGTTGTTTATACTTTACCTAAACAAATCTAAACAAGTTTTGCGTTTTCTTAAGCTTTGTCGTCTTATAATGTTGTTTAATTTTTTGTACTGCTATAGTCACTAATTCATTATTCTACCTAATGCAAATATTACATGTTCAATATTTGTTACGTTATGTTTTATTTGTTATTTGGTACGAGTTCCAGAGAAAGATGTTTTTAGTAATTCATATAAAATACATCAAGAAAATGTCATCCGTCAA
>MU187518.1:22669-49059 GCA_016904865.1 Pissodes strobi | reverse complement strand
AATTTTAAGTCTTAAAAATCGTTTTTCAATTTTGGTATCATAAAGAATTTTTTTCGATACGCAAAGTAGTGTCGAAAAGAAGCTCTTTTCGACACTATTTTTGTTGACTGGATGCTATGATATTAACAAAATTGTTCAATGTCAAGGCTCACTAGCAAAAATTTCGACACCGTTTTGAATGGGATTCCTAATAATACAGACGTCAAAAGTGACAAGATGGCCGTCCAACTTTTCATCGCGACTTAAATAAATTAATG
Organism: Pissodes strobi; assembly: GCA_016904865.1. Classification (NCBI taxonomy): domain Eukaryota; kingdom Metazoa; phylum Arthropoda; class Insecta; order Coleoptera; family Curculionidae; genus Pissodes; species Pissodes strobi. Next base: position 48,802 of record MU187518.1, on the reverse strand, counting down.
TTTTTCATTAAAATACGTGCAAAATAGAAAAAATAGGATAAAATACACGTTTTAAAAGACATTTAGCGCGCTCGCACGTTAGGAAACTCCCCGCGAGCGGGTCGTTTCCTAATTTCGTGCTCGTGCGAAAAATATGGTCTTTTAAAGCTAGTATCTTAATATACTATTCTAAGCGTTCAGTGGCGTAGCTAGAAATGTGGGCGCCGGGGGGCAAGCCTATCCGCTGGCGCCTAAAACAAACCTATATTTTGTGTATATACGCAAATTAAACAAAAAATAATACATCATAATATTAAACGTATATTTTTGAAGTGAAACTTCTTAACGCGCGCCGGGAGTAAAATTTGAAGGTCGCGATCCCGACACACGGCGGGCGAGCTGGCAGGGAACGGAAAACGGTCACGGACGTTTATTGTGATGTCTTTGTTAGTTTACAAGATAAAAATACGGGATTTGCTCTATTACCTTGTCAAGACATAAGCGAAAGTTTTATGAATAGTTTTTTTTTTTCATTTAGGCCTTCCTTTTTTGTTAATTGAGTAATACCTATATTTAAAAACATTTCTTTTTAACTAAATCCGTTAAGATATGTATAAGGCTAGGGCGATTAATTATTGTGATACGGATACAAGATAAAAATATGGAGCTTGCCCTATTACATTGTCAAGACATAAGCGAAACTTTTATGAAGAATAGTTTTTTCATTTAGGCCTTCCCTTTTTGTTAATTGAGTGATATACTTAAAAAAAACAACTTTTTAACCAAATCCATTAAGATATGTATAAGGCTAGGGCGTATAATTATTGTGATATCTTTGTTAGTTTACAAGATAAAAATATGGGGTTTACTCTATTACCTTGTCAAGACATAAGCGAAACTTTTATGGAGAATAGTTTTTTTTCATTTAGGCCTTCCCTTTTTATTAATGGAGTGATATATTTAAAAAAAAACTACTTTTTAACCAAATCCCAGGCTAGAGCGTTTAAGTTTAAGAAGTTTCACTTCTGATATGCGCACATAGTGCATACGCTTTTTTTATTTACAGGAATATGAATATAAAAGTTATAAATGGCAACCAACCAAAAGGTACATACATATTTAAATATAAACGTAAACTAAACATCTGTAACCTTAATTAATTAATTAAATATTGGAGTCTTTCTTCGGTTTTAAATCGACGTAAATTGATCGATTATTTGATCAAAATAAATTTTTGGACAAGTTCATTTTCAATGCTTAGTATTGCTAGGCTATTTAGACTTGTCTGGCTAATGGTACCTCCTAAATACGAAACTCTAAAAAACACATACTTTTTACGACCGAAATTTTCGGAATGTTTGTCTTTGAAGTCGCATGCCGCCTTACGCAGCGTTTTCACAAATTTGCATGTACCAAATGCCTCCGCACCAGGATGCATGTTTACATATCCTAACATACGACGGCACCAGGGTGCTGAAATCGGTTAAGTTTTGTAAGCGTTTGTAGCGCTACAAAAGCTATCGCGCCATGTCTTCGCGATGCAATCAATTTGCGGCAAGGGCCCTCGTGGTGGAGAGATCTAGATGGTTAGGTCTCAATTCGGCAGCTATCGGCGGCCTGGGTTCAAATCCCGTTGCTTTTTTTATATTTTTAGGTTAAGTTTCTAAACAGTTTTTTTCTTGATTTTGGGTATGTCTTGGGTTAGTTTGTGTTAACACCTGATGAGTTCCCTTTTATTGAGCCCCCATAGCGAGGGAAGCGAGCGGAGGGCCATGCGAAAAGTGAAGCTTTTGTAGCGCTACAAACGCTTACAACACCTAACCGATTTCAGCACCCTGGTGCCATTGTATGTGAGGATTTGTAAATATGCCGCCGGGATATATCTTTTTATTCCACATAGAATAAATAATAAATACCTGACACAAAATGTATTGGTTGGGTAAAAAGTTTAATACATATTTTGGTCTTTGATCTCTGATTGTATTATAATTTAATTAATTTAAAAACTCAGTTAAGCTCATGAGCATTGTTAGCATTAGCATATTTATAAATTCGGAGCGGGCGGCGCCTAATTTCTCATGGCGCCGTGGGGCCTTGCCCCCCCTGGCCCACCCGGTAGCTACGCCATTGTAAGCGTTAAAAACGCGACTTCAGTTTCCAATTAAGTTTGTCACCGGTTTGGTGCCGTCTTTTCCATTTTACTTAAGAAAGAAAAGGATACATTGTGAACTGGTGCGTTGGCCCTCCAATTAGCAAAAGGAAGGCTCTTAAGTTTGTCACCGGTTTAGTGCCATTTTTGTCATTTTACTTAAGGAAGAAAAGGATACATTGTCAACTGGTGCGTTGAAGTGTTCTTTCTTAATTTAAGATCTCGTATCTCATAGAAATTATTATTACTAAGTTGAATTCATTTCGACAGCTATTACCTATTACCATTGTTTATCTTTAAACAATGCTATTACGAAATACGTTAATGATTAATATGTTTTAAGGGTAGATTTATGTTTAAGGAATTGGATAATCCCACCCTTATATATCAATTTAATTACGTCTGTACATATATTTTTATTTGTTTTAGAGAGCTTCTGATGCTTTAGGAATATCGTCAGCCACTGTGCAAAAAATGCATTCCAAGGGAATCCAGAAAGATGTTGAGTTTAAAACCAAGGCAAATGTTGCTATTATTGAGAAAGGTAATCTGCATTTAATTTTTCATTATTTTAAATAATTTATTAATTATTTCGGTTTGGTTGTAGGTGAACATCTCACACTGCGTTTATTGCAAACGAACCTTATAAATATTGATAAAGTGCAGATATCTACTACATGTTTAGGAAAGAGTTTGAGAGAATTGCAATTTAAGTGGCGAAAATGTACTATTTTTAACAGAAAGTATCTAATGGAACTGCCATATGTTGCACAAAAACGGTTGCAATTTTTGAGAAACTTCAAACGCAATGAGAATACTACTTCTGCTTTAAAACCAGTTTTTTAGATGAGACCTGGATTTATAGTAAGGGAGCCTTTCGAAAAAGTTGGCAGGATGATACTCTTAAGACTGCAGAAGGTTCTAGATATATTGTTTTGCATGCAGGCTCAGAAGACGGATTCGTTGAAAATGCAAGTTTAATTTTCAAGTCGAGCTTGCTGCCCAGGTGACTATCACTATTCAATGAATGGCGCCAACTTTGAAAAGTGGTTTGAAGAACAACTTCTACCAAATTTGAATGAACCCTCATTGATAATAATGGACAATGCATCTTATCACTCAGGTCTAGTCGAAAAAATTCCAAACCAAAGTTGGACCAAGTCCTCTCTTATAGAATGGTTAAAACAAATGGGTGTTACAATTCTAAGTCTTGCCATGAAGGATGAGATTTGGAATATAGTCAAAAAGAACTTACCTTCGAAGAGATACATGTAATATTATAATATAATCCAATAAGAATATCTACTGATATAATAGTTTATTTCTAGATTAGACGAACTTGCCTTGGAACATGGTCATCGTGTCCTAAGACTTCCTCCATATCACTGCCAATATAATCCTATTGAGATGGTATGGTCAGAATGCAAGCGTTACTATGACGCTTGCATCAGTTCGATACATCCCATCACAAGCGAAGCTGTTTTAAATTCATGGAATGAAGCACTTCAAAAGGTAAAAATCTAATCCAACTTTTAAATATTGCTATTTTATAAAAGAATCTGTTTTAGATTACACCAGAAAAATGGAAAAATTATGTTCATCACATAAATACTATAATTAGCGAGGACTGGAAAAAGGAGCAACTGATAGATGCTTCGGATATATTACCGGTCATTATTAACCTCTATTCTTATGACTCGGATGATGATGATGAAGATGAGCATTATTTTAGTGATGAGCAGGAAACAATATAGTTTAGTGATACTACGACCCCTTTTGTAAAACATTGGTGCACTATGATACAAGAACCTTAAATTACAACATCCCTTTCATCGATCATGTGGTATTATTTTTTATAATGAGTGAACTATTGTGTTTTTTATGACGAGTTGAATTACATATAATGTTTTATTATCTTTTGTCTTGTCTGTCGTTTGTGTCTCTCGATGAGTTTTGTCGCTGTGTGATCAGTACATGGCAATAGTATTTTAATATTTTAGTATAGTACTCTATTTTAACTGACTTTCTGTGTTATGTAACGGTTTTTCCAATCTGTTTTTCATTGGTGTTTAGTGTAAGTTTATATAAACAAAATTTAAATTTTAAATTGTTAAAGTTAACACATACACCAAACCTTTACTGGTGGTGTATATGTATCATTTTATAACACCCTTTAGGTAATATAGACTGTTTTGTTTTGGTGTTCATTTCATACACATTTGGGAGTTTTTTCGAAATAAATTAACATTTGTTGTCGTTTTCTCCCATATTGAGTTTCATTTTATGCTGTCAATCTTACTTTGTTTAAGTTACTTTATGTTAGTTTAGGTTATAACTCAGCTCAAATATTCTGCTCTACCGTCACCCATTTAATATATTTTTATGAGATGTCCTATGTTAAAAATAACTGAATATTAACAAAAAGTTTGAACTAAGGTGGTAATGGCGATATTTATAACTCCATGATAAGCAAAACCTTTACCAAAAGGAAATAAACCTTTACGAACCTAAGCGTTTAAGCCATTCCACCCTTTACCAAAAGGAAATAAACCTTTACGAACCTAAGCGTTTAAGCCATTCCACAACACAAATAAATTATAAACAAAACTTACATACCTGCATATGTAAAACTCAGAAGAAATGGTAAATGTTTGAGGTTTTAGTTTTATTCACTACAGAATACTGCTATAATTTAAAAAAATTAGTTAAATGATAAAACAACAAAAACTGTAGCTGACCGAAAAGTTAAATTGCATTTACAGTCAAATTTAAATATGACAAAGTCTACTGCAATGGTAAATTTCTGTTTTTATTAATGTTATGTCCTCTAAGCATCTTTAGTGCCTGGTCGTGGGGTGCTGCTAGTGGCAACGCTGTACGCGAGAACATTTGGCCTAAAAGAGGGCACTTCAAGATAACCAGAGGGATGGTATTTTTGTCGACCTTTGATATGGGACATTATATTCCTTTGTTCGCCGTACGATTTACGTCTCAGTTTTGTTTGTTATAGTTATAGTCACTTTATTCTTTAATGTAATGCTAAAATAATTAATACATACAGTCCATTATTAAGCGAAGAGTTCGTGTATTTATTTACCAGCGAATATAGACTAAATATTTGGTCCAGTCGAACCGCATAGTTTTCGAAAGTTATCGGACAGAAAAGCATTAAAGTATAAGTATAGTGATAGTGCCGGTTTTATGGTTGTTCGGAAAGCTGTGCACATAAGAATTCCTACCCATGTTTAAAATATTTTACAAAGTGACAAGTGTAATTATTGGATTTTGGGCATTGGCAAGCATTAGCCAAAGTATTTAAGCGTTTTGGATTTGGGCATCAACGGAAACTACGACGAATCTGACGGCGCGGAGTTGCGACAAGGCATCCAGTGGCAAGGTACCAGGGCAGTAATATTGTAAGGCAAAATAAATCTGAGCAAGTGAGTACTGATATCCATTTTCCTAATTTTTATCTACGGTTGGGTTGGGGTGTGAATTTATCTGAGCATTGATTGTTGTGGGTTGCCACCCTTATAATATTATATTATATTTTATTTTTGTTTTGTTATAATTTATAATGGATTATTCGGCTATGGAATTGACCGATCTGGTAAAGAAAAGGGGCATTTTAAAAGGCCAATTAACAAGATATGGGGGGCTTTTGCAAACGTATACGCAGGATAAGTTAGGGCAAGTAAAAGCCAGGTTGGAAAAGTGCGGTGAATGGTGGAATGATTTCCAAGACATTCAATTTCATATTGAAAAGCTTGACGGGTCGGACGCCCAAGAGGAGGAAAGATCAACTATGGAAGATTCATATTTTGACATAGTTGCCAAATCTAGGGATATAATCGCTCAGGATGTCCAACAGACTTTCCAACAACAGCAATGTGCACAGGCGTCGCAATCTCAAGGTAGTATAGCAAAAGTTGGGGAAATTCAGTTAGCTCCAATAGATATTCCAAAATTTGAGGGTTGTTGCAAAGAATGGTTTAGCTTTAAGGAAGCTTTTGAATCAATAGTTGAGAGCAATTCAAATTTAAATACCTACCAGAAATTTTATTATTTAAAAAGTTCTTTAACGGGTCCAGCTGCAGAGTTAATAAGCAATATGCAGGTTACTGCTAATAATTATAAACATGCTTGGGATTTATTAAAGGATTCCTATGAAAATGAAAAAATTATTGCTTATAGCCATTTAGAGGCTCTATATGAATTACCTTCAATGTCAGTAGAGTCATACGAGCAATTTACTAAGTTTTTAAACGAAATAAGAAAAAATATAAGGGGATTAAAGGCAATAGGTCAAAATGTTGATAACTGGGATACTGTTTTGATTTTTAATTTAGAAAAAAAGTTAGATCCCGAGAGTAAAAGGGGATGGAAAAGGGAATTGAAAATAGATGAATTTCCAACGATGCAGAAATTTTTAGATTTTTTGTCTCACAGGTGCAAGTTAATTCAACCAGATAGTGCTAAGAAATCATTTTTAGAAGACTTAGATAAAAGGCGGGTGCATTTGAATAATTCAGATAATTTTTTTAAAAATAAGGGCAAAACATATAAGTCAACTTTATTTGTTGCGGAAAAATCTGGCTGTATTGTTTGCAACAGCAAGGAATATCATCCACTGTACGCTTAAAAAGTTTATGGGAATGTCATTGGTAAATAAGCGGGAAATGGTTGAAAAGGCTAAGGTATGTTGGAATTGTCTTCGTCCCGAGCATAGGGTTCAAAGTTGCACATATAAGGGATGCAAGTACTGCAGCAAAAGGCATAATTCTTTGTTACATCAAGAAGACATAAATAATAAGCAAGGCGATAATTCAGGGAATAGTTTAGATAATAATGGGCACGAAAATACACCATCAGGGTCATAAGAGTAACTCTTTATTAGCTGCTGAGCCAATCAAATCACAAATATTACTATCTACTGCTACGATCAAAATCATGGATAGTCAGGGAAAATTGCATTCTGTTCGAGCATTGTTGGACTCGGGTTCACAATCATGTTTTATAACAAAATCTCTGCATAATAAGCTAGGTCTTCCACAAAAACGAATAAATATGACTATTCTAGGTATTGGCGCAGGTGTTACTGATATTAAATATTATGTTAGCACAAAAGTCGAGTCAACGTATCAAAATTTTAATTTCTCTGCTTCCTTCTTGGTAATAAATAAAATATCTGACAATATTCCTTCAGTTTCTATAAATATAAATAATTTAAATATGCCAAAGGATTTGGTTTTGGCAGATACTGAATTTTGTTGTTCTGGAGAAATAGATGTGCTGTTAGGCTCAGAGGTTTTTTGGGACATATTATGTGACTGCCAGATTTCATTAGGAAATGGGAAACCAACAATGCAAAAAACTAAATTTGGTTGGGTTGTGGCAGGACCAGTGGGACTTAACAAATGGGAAGCTAGGAATAAGCAGGTCTGTCATTTTAGTTCAAATACCTGTATTCAGGCTCAGCTAGAGAAATTTTGGGAATTAGAGGAATTTCCAGAGGAGAAAAAATTTAGTCAGGATGAAGTAAGATGTGAAGAAATATTTCGCGAGTCAACATTGAGGGATGACGATGGTAGGTTTGTGGTATCCCTACCTATGAAAGCAAACGACCAAGTTCTAGGTGATTCGTTGGCTACAGCAATAAAGAGGTTTAATAGCTTAGAAAAGCGTCTTACTAAGGATGAAAAATTTAGGGAACAATATCAGGAGTTTATGCAGACATATATTGATTTGGGTCATATGTCGAAGGTAGGTTCTTTAGAGTCATTTTCTGAGTTAATGGGGGGCAATAATAAGGACATATACTATTTGCCACATCATGGAGTGCTGAAAGAAACTTCTTCAACAACCAAGCTGAGAACTGTTTTTGACGCTAGTGCAGCAACAGACAGTGGCGTCTCGTTGAATGATAAGTTGTTAGTGGGTCCAAAACTTCAGGAGGATTTGTTTAATATTTTGATTCGATTTAGGCATCATCAAGTAGTAATTTCAGGAGACATCGAGAAAATGTACAGGCAGATATGGCGTTTTTATCCTGATCAACCAGTTGCTGTGTACCGTCTAAATACTGTTACCTATGGAACAGGGCCGGCCTCATTTCTAGCTGTAAGGTGTTTGGTGCAATTAGCACGTGATTTTGCCAATCAGTTGCCAGATGCTTCCCGGGCAATCCTAAGGGATTTTTACATGGATGACCTACTGACAGGAGCTGACACTGTGGCGGCGGCTAAAACACTTAAATTAAAAATTAGTAAGATATTGGAGTCAGCTGGAATGGTTTTACGAAAATGGATGTCAAATGAAAGAGATGTTCTAGAGGGTGACTGCAGAATGGAAGTTAAACATTATATTACTGAGGGCGGGGAAAATCACAAAACTTTGGGTTTATGCTGGAATTCGGTGCAGGACACTTTAAATTTTTGTGTTAATACAGATGGTTTAGATTTAAATTCAGAACGGATTACTAAACGGAAAATCTTGTCCAGAGTGGCTCAAAGTTTTGATCCTCTAGGTATGGTAGGACCAGTATTAGTCAGGGCAAAATTAATTTTACAAGCTTTATGGCGATTAAAGTTAGATTGGGATGATGAGGTTAGTTCAGATCTTAAAACTGCTTGGGAACATTTTCAACTTCAAATAGGCGCTTTAAATTCGTTGCAAATACCTAGAAGAGTCATAGCACAAAATTCTGTAAATATTCAGCTACATGTCTTCGCTGATGCCTCGCAGCTAGCCTACGGTGCGTGTATATACACAAGGTCAGAAGACAGTTCAGGATCCATTCATTGTAGACTGTTGTGTTCAAAATCACGAGTTGCCCCTTTAAAGGTTGTATCATTGCCGACGTTAGAGTTATGTGGCGCGTTACTTGCTGCAAGGTTGGAATCTGAAGTCCTGAAAACACTATTATTTATTCCGAGTGAAGTTTATTTCTGGACAGATTCGACCATCGTGCTTTCTTGGTTGGCTGGCGAATCGGTGGAATGGAAGACGTTTGTAGGAAATAGGACATCAGAAATTCATAAACTTACGGAAAAGTATAAATGGCGTCATGTACCATCGAATTCTAATCCAGCAGATGTGCTTTCCAGGGGAATTGATCCAAACGCTCTGAAAGACTGTAACATATGGTGGGAAGGTCCTAGGTTTTTATCGCAAAATGATGAATATTTCGATAACAGGGAGATGATCAAATTGGTGAATCCGCCTGAAAGGTGCGTTGTGAAGCAAACATTTTTGGGGGCTTCTGACTGTAGTATTTTTGAGAAATTTTCCAGTTTCCCAAGGATGATGAGAGTGGTTGCTTATTGTTTTCGTTTTAAAACTAATTTGCAAAGATCTAGGCTGAAAATTAAGTTAATAAGTGGTCCACTATCTGTTGATGAACTTGAGTATTCATCCATAACTATAATTAAATTGGCCCAGGAACAATCATTTATTGTCGAAATAAAATGCCTAAAGGCAGGTAGAATGATCCCAAAAAATAGTAAGCTAAATTCCTTGACTCCCTTTTTAGGGCATGACGGAACTCTTAGAGTGGGTGGAAGATTAAAATGTTCCAATTTGAGTTTTCACGAAAAGCATCCAATTATTTTATCTAATAAACATGTTTTAACGAAGCTTATTATACTAAACGAACATTACAAATGCTTACATCAGGGACCTCAAGCTTTACTTGCTAGCTTAAGATTAAAATATTGGCCTATTACAGGAAGAAGAATAGTTAGGCATGTTTTAAGTAAATGTATCGTATGTTATAGGGTTAAGCCCAGGGATCTTAATAATATTATGGGGAACCTACCAAGGGCTAGGGTTATTCCGAGCAGACTTTTTACTAATTGTGGAATTGATTACGCGGGTCCTTTTGACATTAAGGTAAGCAAACTAAGAGGTTTTAGGACGGTTAAAGCTTACCTATGTGCGCTTGTGTGCCTTGCCACTAAGGCGGTTCCCTTGAAATAGCAAACGACCTAAGTGCACCCGGTTTTCTTAATTGTTTTAAGAGGTTTGTTGGACGTAGGGGTTTATGTTCCAATATTTATTCCGACAATGCGACAAATTTTGTTGGCAGCAATAATGAAATAAAAAATCTTTATACCTTCTTGCGTAGCACTGATACCCAGTCAGCATTTTCGGAATATTTTGCCCAGAGGGGGATACGTTGGCATTTCATTCCCCCCCGTTCGCCGCACTTTGGTGGTATATGGGAATCCGTGGTGAAATCCGCCAAATATCATATTAGAAGGGTGGTAGGCATTCAAAAATTAACATATGAGGAATTCGAAACAGTCATTGTTCAGGTGGAGTCATGCCTAAACTCGAGACCCCTTACTCCTCTCTCAGAAGATCCTGATGACCTAAATATCCTTACACCCGGCCACTTCCTAATCGGAACCTCACTTGCATCATTGCCTCAGACGGATCTTCAAGATGCAAATATGAATCGACTAAAAAGGTATGATTTGTTAACCCATATGGTTCAAGGATTTTGGCGTCAATGGAGCAAGGATTACTTGACCCAGCTGCAGCAGAAGAACAAGTGGCTTGTGGTAAATGACCACATAAAAATTGGCACTATGGTTATAGTTAAGGAGGCTAATTTACCTCCTCTGTGTTGGCGCCTCGGTAAAGTGATGTCCCTTCATCTAGGCAGTGACAATAAATGTCGTGTGGTGACAATAAAGACTTCTAAGGGTTTAATAAAGAGAGCAGTATCGGAAGTATGCGTTTTACCAATAGAGCAGAACAGTAACAGGGATTGATGCTATATTGAAAGACGTTGCTTTCAAGGAGGGCGGCATGTTATGTCCTCTAAGCATCTTTAGTGCCTGGTCGTGGGGTGCTGCTAGTGGCAACGCTGTACGCGAGAACATTTGGCCTAAAAGAGGGCACTTCAAGATAACCAGAGGGATGGTATTTTTGTCGACCTTTGATATGGGACATTATATTCCTTTGTTCGCCGTACGATTTACGTCTCAGTTTTGTTTGTTATAGTTATAGTCACTTTATTCTTTAATGTAATGCTAAAATAATTAATACATACAGTCCATTATTAAGCGAAGAGTTCGTGTATTTATTTACCAGCGAATATAGACTAAACAATTAATTTATTTACTGCACTTTACAAATGCTTACAAGTAAACATTCCTATTACAAATAACAAGTAATTGTTAAAGAAAAGGTCCAAATCACATTTCAGTTAACCACATATCAATATCATACGCATAATTAGGTACATAACTTTTCTCGTAGCAAAGATTCCACCTATTCTAAATTTCGCAGGTTTTAGATATGTTTTCCTTCACACAAGATCCCTGTATATCAGAATTTCTGCTGGAATTTTTCACTAGAACACTAGAATATTTCTGTTTATATTGTGCTGTTAATTTAAGTTCCTATTGCAAACCTCACAACATTTGTTTTTCTTCACCTAAAACAAAGTAGATTGCATAAAATTAAAATAATCATATTGGAGATCCAAATATTATCTGACCAGAGTGAAAAAAAGACATATTTATCGGTTAGGTAGTTTCTTTAAATTGAATCCACGAGTTGATGAGCATGACATGTTGTTTGTTTTTGTTTTGGTTTTGAATTTAGTATTGAGCGTCCTTCTATCTAACCTCACATTCGAGATAGACAATAGCCGTCTATTTTACCGACACGAAATGGATCATGCGTGAAGCGTAAGTTATGCTCCTCCCAAGACTCTTGTGATTCAATTCAAGACATGCTTCAAAACTGATCTGACGTCAGGATTTATGACATAACGATCAACGCTCGGTTTACAGACTATATCAGACTCAGTTTAACATTAAGAAATTATTAGGTGGTCCAAAGGACAAAATTGAAATATTAGAAAGAAGTGGAATATATGAAATTGGATGTATGGATTGTAACCAAAAATATGTTGGGCAAACTAGAAGATCTATACAAACGAGATTCAAAGAACATATATAGCTCATTTAAAGTATGGTAGAACAGAAAAATCAATTGTTGCCGAGCATGCTTTTGATAATAATCATAGAATAACAATTAAAAATTTAAAATTAATTCATAATATAACTCATAGGAGGTTGTTAGACGCATATCAAAGTATGGAAATTATTAAATGTAAGAATAGTTTAAATAGAGATAGAGGGCCTATTCCGTATAGTCCATTGTATTGGTTGATCAAGCGTGACTAGAGGGATTCCAGGATTGGTTCTTTTTAGTTCCGCTTGGTTAAGCAAACACTATTATAAAAGAGAGTTAGGTAGGCTTTAATTTTAGTTTTAATCATCTCCTGATGATGCTAACATGTTTAGCGAAACGCGCGTCGAGTGCAAAAATTCTGTTTCGGTATTGTGGATAAAACTCTGTTTTAGTGCAATTTGCCGAATGTTCCAAACCCCAACGTATTATGGTAGAACAGAAAAATCAACTGTTTGCCGAGCATGATTTTGATTATAATCATAGAAAAAGAATTAAAAATTAAAAATTAATTCATAATATAATTGGTAGGAGATTATTAGACGCATATGAACGTATGGAAATTATCAAATGTAAGAACACTAAAACTGAGCTTTATCCACAATACCGAAACAGAATTTTTGCACTCGACGCGCGTTTCGCTAACCATGTTAGCATCATCAGGAGATGATTAAGACTTATGACTTATGATATTAACATGGTTAGCGAAACGCGTGTCAAGTGCAATAATTCTGTTTCGGTATTCGTGGATAAAACTTCGTTTTAGTGCATTTTGCCGAAGTTTCCAAGCCCCAACATAGCCTTGACAGATTAATGTAGCGCAGACTGCAGGACGACTTTTTCTGCTATTTCTACAATAAATGCTGATGTGTTATTTTTTAATTGTTACACACGGAGACCTCTTTGGCGTTGTGTAATTTGCTTCGGTGCATTTTTCTGGGTCGAAGTACGTAGGATGCTAGGAATAGACAGACTAAAGATTAAAAACTTATTTGGAGGCAGTAAGGCGCTACGCGTCAGCTTTATGTTACATGTTGGAGGGAAACATTGGAGAACCCTGTTGCGTTGGATGCAGCGTGAACTATACAGAATTGCGACGACATATTATTTTGGTGCTTCTTTGCAGAGTATCTTGGCATCTTCTAAAAATATTCACCAGTAGCGTAATTTTTTATTTATATCATTATGAAGAATTTTCATGCATCCGTCAGCGTTCTGATTCTGATTGATATTATAAATAGAATGACAAAAAAAGTTGCTGTTTCATATCGCCGACCATCGCATGAAAATTCACTTTTTGGTGATCTTTAGATATTTTAGGAAAAAACACGAGCCGCAAAAAATCCTGGCTACGGCCCTAGTTTGTACCTTCGTACATAGACCAGTCAGGCCCTAGTTTGTAACTTTGTGTCGGACAAGATTTATCTTTTAATTTCAAATGCTTTGACCGAATAGCATACAATTACCTCTGGTCAAATTATTTCATGTGTTTATTTCATCGTTTAAACGTCAAATAATTACTAAGTTAGTTCAAAATACCTATTGAATAAATGCCGGAAAAAACCACAAATGTTCGAATATAATGATTGGAAATCTAAATTTGCCAATCTCGTTTATTTGTTGGAATAACTTCTATAGCCTTCTATCAAATTGCAGACGATTTAATCCAAATTATTTATAGACAAAGCAAACTACCAAAGGTAGCCAAATTTATTGCAATCTAGACAAATCTAATGCAAATTAATGAAATCCATCAAAGTTAACCGAATATCTTTTCTGATTTTTGACAGTTTCTATTAGCCAACTAGACTACTCCGCGCTCAACTAGGCCAAAGTGTTTGGAACAATCGAACAACAATCTTACTACAATAATTATAGTTTTTTCTCAGATCTTCTTTTAAGTACCGTGGCAATTCAATCTTGAGTTAAGTCTTTAATATATGGAACCACGCTGGTGTATACATATTGAGACGATAAATTCGGCAATATCCTTTAGGTTCAAGGTTGGTTTTTCGGTGCTAACATAGAATCGAAGTACCTAATTAGTTTGTCAGGTTTACGATTTGCTATCCTTAATTTGATATTGCCACTTGATATAGTTTGTATTTAGTATCTGTGACGCCAGGCCTTACTTAGCGTGTAGGAGAGTAACTCAGATTTAGGAACGCACTACGTCAAGTCGAGAAGAGATAATAAAGGAGACACACCGATAAAAACAATAACAAGTTTATTTACAAACAAACTTAACAACAGTTAGACTGTATACACATAAAAGCGTGTTTAAGGTTATAGATGAATTAAGAGTACACTATACCCAATTAATATGAAATGCATGTCTTCTCGAGGGAGCCTTAATTTAAAGTTTGTCTAGCAAGCGACGTCACTTTTATTAATAAAGTTTATGTGAGCGGAGTTGTCTTTTATTTAGGTATAAGGTAAGTCTTTCCAGTTTAAGTTTATCACAAATTGCTACGGCACTTTCACTACTTTTTAAAACTCCCCAAAAACTATCCCTTTTCTGGGAATTCTGATACTTCACAAATTCGACTCTCTCTTATACTTTTAGTAGCCCCTAAATGCCGTATACCTGTGCATACGTTCATCCAGGTTAGGTAAGGACCTGACAACCCTATACCTCTGCATAGGTGTTCTAAGATATGGGGGTTGTGGGATAGAACAACTAGATGTAGACGTACCTGTGTACTGCTCAGCAACTAGATTGAGCGGTTTGAGAGACCCAAAAGTCTGATGAACTTGGCGTTTGGCTGCGTATTTATATGTTACAAAATGCTGATGGCTGCATCATTAAGGATTGAAATCGCTCCCGTGGACCGCTCAAGTTGTTTATAATTAACAGTGAATGTTTATATAACATTTGTCAAGTATCAAATTTTCTTTTTACCTTCAGAGTTGAGTATCGCTTAATAGTGCCGTTATCTTAATAATTCGATTCAGTAAAATGTATATTTCGTAAAATACCGGCAAACTTGTCGTAAAAACGTTTTGTGGAGAAGCAGTGTGGTGACCCTTAAAAAAAGGGTCTCCGAAGTACCGACTTCTTTCCGAAGTACCAACTTCTTGTCGAAGTACCGACTTCTTTCCGAAGAACCGATTTCTTTCCGAGGGCTAATCTCTTTCTGAGGGACATAATTCATTCTGTGAGACTGAATTACGCCGTAGCCGTACCAAGGCCTTTTTTGTCGGGGCGACGCAATCACGGGTGACAAACGTGCAGAGATCCAGGAAGCCGTATCTACAACTCCATGACTCGACCAGATTAATGTAAAACCTATTCTCTTATTATTTATAAATTGCGTATCTTATATTTTCCGTTAGGTATCGTTTTAATCAATGAAGCTATAATTAAGACTGTAAATCAGTTATTTTGATTATAGTATAGCGATCTCTCTATTTATCGTTTCAATTGATGAAGCTAAATTCTTTCTATCCATCGTTTTAATAATTAATGAAGCTATAATTAAGTTTTAAATAATTATTTTAGCTTCAATATTAAAATATTATCGAATTTATTGTTATTGGATAGACAATAGATATAGCTTTATAATAAAACTTCTTATAAAACTAATAAAAATTTAATTTTTAATGGCAGAAAAGAGGTATTGCTTACTAACAATTACCATGAGGAGGAGATATGTGATAAAAACAAAACTAAGGGTGGTATTTGACGCATCATTAAAAACATCAAATGGACTAAGTTTAAATGAACCACTGGACCTAAACTTCAGCCAGAACTATCAGACATTCTACTGTGATGGAGATTTCACAAAATAGCAATAGCAGCAGACGTAGAGAACATGTACCGTCATATACAAATTCATCCTGAAGACCAACAATATCAAAGAATATTATGGAGTACTGATCCAGCTCGTCCAATAGAATAATATACCCTAAAAATAGTCACGTATGGAACAACAGCTGCTCCATGCCTAGCAGTTAAAACGATTCAGCGGCTAGGCGAAGATGAAGAACTAGATACCCAAAATGCAGCTGCAGTTACAAAAAAAAAAGACTTTTACGTCGATGACCTCTTATCAGGCGCAGGCACAATTAGAGGGACTGAAAAGTTCAAAATAGAATTAATTGACATGTTCAAATCAGAAGGTTTTACCCTACGAAGATGGACAGGTAACAGCAGTGAAATAACGTAATCAATCGAAACTAGTTTAAAAAATCAAAAAGACCTCGAGATAAGGCAAGATAACATCCAAAAACCACTTGGGATACACTGGGCACCACATAATGATACGTTCAGTTTCAAAGGAAGTGTGTCCACAACCACCAAAATAACCAATAAACAATTCTGTCAGAAATGTCAAAGCTATTTGATCCACTGGAGTGACTCGCCCCAGTAGTAATAAAGCCGAAACTCTTAATGCAGAAGTTAAAGTGAGAGGACGAAGTTTCGGACAAAAATCCAATAAAAATGGAAAACATTTCAAGAAGACTTAAGAAATGTAGAAAACATTTCAATACCACATTGGACAAAGCAAACCTTAAGCAGTAATGTAGAGCTACATGGATTCTGCGTGGCATCTATGGAGCAGTAATATATAAAAGTACCAAAAGATGACAATCAATATTTCTGGATAACGCTGCTAATGGCCAAATCAAAAGTAGCAACAATAAAAACAAAAGCAACATTACCCAGACTGGAACTATGCTCAGCATTATTATTAGCTAAAATAATGAAACAAACATTAGAAGCACTGCCGTTTAACCAGACGGATGTCTATGCTTGGACAGATACCATGATTGCTCTGTCATGGATAAGAGGTGACCCTACAAAATGGAAAACATTTGTGGCAAATAGAGTCGTCCACATTAACAGTCTCATTCCTAAAGAGAAATGAAACCATATCAGAGTTGAATAAAACCATGCTGACGTAGAATCTAGAGGAATGGAAATTAGCAAACCATACATTATGGTGGCAAGGCCCAGAAGGGTTTAAGATAAAAGAGCCAAAAACCGTCGCCATCAAAATTATCATCATTAAAACACCACCAGAGGAAACAAAAATGACTTTCCACGCTGTACTGATAAAACATCTAGAAGAGGATGAAGTAGTTGCCAGATTCTCAACATTAAACAAGCTCATACGTTCGATGTCACTATGGAAACGATTTATCAGTATTTTCAAAAATAAAGAGAATAATACAAATAAGCTGTCAGTACCAGAACTCCAAGACACACTAGAACAGATCGTGAGAAATATGCAACGGAGGTACTTCTCCGAATAAATTAAGACGCTGCAGAAACAAAACGGTATCAAGAAACAAGCTAAATCTTGAGTCTCAGCTCCCTCCTGAATAACAAAAGCACACTACGAGTTAGAGGACGCCTCGAGAACTCACAATTGCCATACGGAAGAATACACCTAATGATACTGCCATATAACGCACTTGACCAAGCTGGTCACGACAGAACTCTCCACGGAGGGAACCAAACAACATTGGCACAGACACGAAAGCAATTCTGGATCGTCAATGCAAAACGAGCTGTCAAATCATCAATCGGAAAATGTGTCAAATGTATCCGCTATAAAGCAGAAACTACAGAACAGTTAATGAGAAATTTTCCCTCTGCCAGAATAACTCCCTCTCGGCCATTTTTACATTCTGATGTGGATTATGTCGGTCCAAATCGAATTAAAACCACTAAAGGGAGAGGTTATAATACATACATAGGACACATAGCCATATTTGTTTGTCTTTCCACCAAAGCAATTCATATATAAGTGGTCAGCGATATGTCAGGAGATACATTTTTGGCAGCCTTTCGACGATTTGTTGCAAGACGAGACAGTGTGCACATATCTACAGTGACAATGGCACACATTTCGTGAGGGCCAGTAAGATTTTTCAGAAGGAGTTACAAGATTTGATCACGACCTCCAGCATAGAAGCCAAATTAGTAAACATAGGAACACAGTGGGATTTCATACACCCCGCATCGCCTCACTTCGGAGGCCTATGAGAAACTGAAGTCAAATCTATAAAATTTCATATGAAGACGGTGATCGGCGAGAGATGCTAGCATATGAAGAAATGACAACGCTTATGCACCCAATAGAAGCTTGTCTAAAGTATGGGCCACTGCGTACTCTAAACAAACGATCCAAGTGATCATGTGTTAACACCAGGACTTTTTATAATTGGAAGACCCATGGTACACTTTCCAGATCCTATAAGCACAACAATTAATTTCAATTTAAATGAAAGGTGGAAATTGGTACAGAAGATCAAAGTAGATATATGGAACAATTAGTCATCAGACTACTTAAACCAGCATCAACACAGGTACAAAGGGAGGACGTCACACAAAACACCTGGGGTCGGAGAAGTAGTGTGCAAGCAAATGGCATCTGGCCAGAATAATAGACTTACATCCATCTGAAGATAAGGTGGTACGTGTAGTATCTATCCAGAAGCCAGGAGGAAATGTGACTAAACGTCCTATGCAAAAGTTAATACACATACCCACGCAGCCAGAACCGACCAGAAAACGTACAAGAAACAGAGGTACCAATCTGTGGGGAAGTGTTACCATACCAATCATTTTTTTTAAACACTACAAAACTCGACGGCACAAAAATATACCGTACATTACCTACCCCCAGGGCTATATATGGAAGAGGTTGGTCATGCCAAAATAGACAGAGGTATATTTAGACTAGAAGTGAAGTTTGATAAATATCAACTAAGCAACGATACGAAAAATATAAATGATTCGACACGCCATCGCCAGTGAAATTTCCAAAAGTGCCATGGAATTAGCTGCAAACACACGATGTTTTTCGCTAATTCACCACCTACGAGAAAAGCAATGCCGAATCGAATGGATGGACAAATGAATAGAAGACGTAAGCTCCAAGGGGCAGAAACGAGGTCGTTATGAAGTTGCTCACCTTCATCTTCGGAGTACACGATAAAGTCTACCTGGATATAGTGCAACACGTTTTTCCTATTAAAGTCAGCAAGTAAAGATTTTATTTAAAAAAAAAACAAACCCGCTACAGAAGAGTCGTGTTGCAATGCCCGGCCCTGGTAGTAGGCTCGTAGAGCGCCACCAGTTCTTCCCAACTAAACTGAAAAAGCTCCGCTGGTGTTGTACGGGGTTGCTAGGAACGCTTATCAAACAAAAGGAACTCAATCTTAACTTATCAAGAAAACACAATCTATAATTTAAGGAGCAATCTATTTGCTACTAAGTCTTTTTTAAAAACACAGCAACAATAATACAGTAAAAGTTTTGGCTATTTAAACGCAAAGGAATGCCAAATGATTATTAAAATAATTGATAAATAGATATGGAGATTGTACAGAGACCAATTCTGTTGTTAACACTCGGTTCTGTATGCTTTATAACTAAATTCGCTAAACACTACAGTCCGAAGTGATCACTTTGATTTTACCTAATCTAATTACATACATGTAGGCGTGCGCTGGTAGCTGCACCAATTATAAATGTAGCATTAATAGTAGGTAGTGATAAATGGCCACTACAATTAAATCAATTGTCTCGATAAATGGATACAAAATAATAAAGTTATTGAAAACTATCTTAAAGCTCGACTGTCAATGCTTGATTTATATTAAAAAAAAGGAAAATTAAGAGCGATTATATTAATCGGCTAGATAAACAAATGAATAAATGAAAAATAAAATAATAATGAGGGCTATCTTAGACCTTGGCGGTCAATGCTTGATTTATATTAAAAGAACAAGAGCGATTATATTAGTCGGACAGAAAAATAAATGAATAAATAAACTTAAGCTTCTGTACGACGGATCTAAGGGGTATCCCTTAGATCCGTCGAACTCTGGTGGAGGCGCCGGGTATCTGTTGGTACTGCTATAGCACTGGCCTCGAGGGTAGAACTAGCAGAAAACTCGGCAATCAAATTGGGCCGGATATAAGATTGGCTGTAGTGTAACCCGGAGATAGGATCTGTAGCCAGGTGATAGAATTGGCCCGGAGATAGAACTTGCAGCCACGTAATAAATAGAACTGGTAGCCAGGTAATAGAACTGGTAGGCAGGTAATAAGTAGAACCCTGTAAAAAATCCAGTATGCATTAGACAAAGCTCCCTTACTTCAATGAAAAAAAACTATAGCCCTCCTGCATAAATATATTTTCTTAATAAAACAAATCCCCCTAAAATTATCAATGGACTTTCAATGACCATCAGCAAATAAAAGAAATACAGAAGGTACAAACAACTTGAATATATAAAAAAAAAGATAGGCATGAATCACCCCTAAAAGAAAATATAAACTTCACCATATGATCAAAACTAAAGTCGCAAAAATAAAAATTCAGATATGATAAAATAGAATAGATAAGATATCACATGGGATGTAAAGCAAATGGTGGACAATGCACAAAAAAAGGTTAACACAGATAAGGCAATTAAATCATTAATTTAAACAAAAAACTGTAGCAATAATTATCTTGTGTGTGAGGGTTGCTGGAGATTTGACGGTCTCGATCTTGTGCGACGAACTCGGAAAGCCTCTAGAAATAAGGGAAAAGGGCCATTAGCATCATTGCGTCCACATTTTTCACAAGCAATAGAAAAAGATTAATTCCAGAGAAAATACTTACCTAGTGCAGTAGTTAAATCCCGATAAATCGGTCGTGTCAAAATACAAACAGAAACCCACAATAACTCCAAAGAAGGGTAGTATAAAATTACAATACTAAATGTTGAGTCACTATGACTGCACTAAATCAAACTTTCCTTTCGCCTGGAAGGGTATTTCTAGAAGAACAAAATCAGTCAATTTGCCTTCTCACTTTCACGAGATTAGAGAACTACGTCAGATCAGCAAGAAGGGAGGAGCTGAAAAATGCCTAGTGATTCGATATGAGAAATAATTCTAAGATACTAAACGACTTAATTCTTGTTTATTATGGTAGTAAAACGACGGCGGGAGCCACAATTAATGAGCTGAAATTAAATTGTTCAAGAAATATTAGAGAACATTCCCCAACAAAACGATAAACTTTCAAAAATCTAAATCGACTGCACTTATGGGAAATAGCCCATTCCTACTACCCAGTGCTGCCAACAGTACCAACTGAAAATTGCTAGTGCAGGCCGCGTGGAAAGATCAATATAAATATCTAAAACCAACTAGAGCCAGAGGTGACACAAAGTTTTATCAGAGGTTCTCAAAAGTTATGAAATATTTAAACCGAAAATAAAATATGGATTGACGGATCTAATGAAGCTTAAAAGCAGGTTTTATTAACACAATTCTTAAAAATATAGAACAGTTTGCTGGCGGTTCTACGGTAATGTAATATAATTTAAGCAAAGTTATACTAATAACATAATATCCTATTTAAGTGACTTGATCAAACCTAAGCGATCTATGGTTTGCTTATCAACTAAAATAAATATAGTCACACAGTGTTATAAAAGCTAATACAAATATATCGTTAACCTATATTTAGAATAGAATTAATTTACATTAATAGATGCGGCAATCTTAATCTTATTGACAGTAAATCGATCCAATAAATTTAGAATTAATTAACCGAAGAGTATTGACCTCTATTCAATAATTCTCACCGCAAAATACAGCATTTTTTGCTAAATGCAGCATATAAAATGGAATTTAAAAATATTTTACACTGGTCAAATCGGACTGTTACAATAGAAAAGTTGGAACAGAATCAAAAAGAGCTAATTATGGCATCTAGTCATTAAACAAAGTTTGTGCTCCACGCTCTATCCAAGTTTGATAACACAGAAACAAGAATCAACAACCAACTCAAACGATTTCAGGAAAAGATAAACGAGACAACCGAGGCAATAAGAGAAATGAGCCATTAGAATCGAGCAGTAGATAAAAACTTACTAAATATCCACATTCTTAGCAGTTATCAAATAGTCCCCAATTATATTGATAACATAATGGGATATCATCAGGCATTGCTAGATGTACAATATCACCGAAGTCACCTGTTGGAGCTGATATCACCAATCGAGATTGAGCAAGCAATTTCCACTCATAACGACGAGAATCCATCACACTAGAATCCAGGCGTTTGGGTACTTCCTTATAACTGAAGTTGATGACTTCCTCATCACGAAAGCTACACCCATTCCTCTAAAGATTACGCCAAAGGCATACTGGATCTTAGATGTAACTAACAACAAACTTGCTGTAAACTACAACAGACAGCTCTATTTTGAAATCAGCGAACAAGATTTCCATGACTGCATCACGATAGACCACGATACATACGTTTGTGCTCCAGTAACAACACGAAGCATCGAGGATAGAGGCATTGTGTGGATGATGAAATATATCAACCAACAGAAAATCAGTACGTGAGGCTATGTTTAAACCTGCCATGATAAACATAACTGTATTACCCAGCTCTACTAAAATCCATTTAAGCTCAGATGAGGAGGCAGTAATGACTGCTTCTGGAAGCCTGAACACCCTCATAGAGGAAGAACTAGAAATCGACGTCCAACTGTCAGAGATCAAATGGAGTTCACTCAATAGCATATTAATCAGCGGCACCACGATCTCTGCAGTAGCAGCAGTAGCTGTGATCATCAGTGGATCATGCTATTACAAAAAACAAAAAAATCACAAGCCACCTACTGGAAACAGCGAAGAGGTTCATCGAGGCATATAATTAGACACCTTTCACATCTACAACAATACAGCCAACCGCAATCAAGATGAATAACCATTCCCCTTCACAAATCAGCCTGGTAGCATTCTCGAACCTTTGCTGGGTCACGCTACATCATCGAATTAGAAATCTGCTGAACAAACTAACTAGCGCTATAAAACTGAACTGACATGGCAAGGAAGAAATGAAACAAGCGTCAGCGAAAACAGTGGCAAAAACTTAAGCAGCAAATGCAAGCACTATGCTGTCTTTCCGATGGGATCCCAGTCCAAACTCACTCATCAGGGATACCAATCACACGAACCATGCCCGAGAAGCAATGTGAGTTCGAGCAAAAGCCAGCTGTCCGATTGCAGAGGAAGAAAACACATCTTCCGTTAAGGGACAAGGTGAAAGTTTCCTGACACGATTAGAGCAGAAGTATATAGAACTGTTTGGGGAAGACTAGCTAATGGGAACCATGTCTAAGAATGTCTAATCTGCATTAGCCTTTTCTTGCCGCCCTGTATAACTATTCGACAACTAAATTAAATTTACTAATTTCAAACAAAGCATTGACGTATTGGTTCTGCTGAGACCGCATCTCACCTGTACGTCGACTTAGAAAAGTGCACCGAAGCAAATTATAGCCTTGCGAATGCGATGATGACAAATCTGTGTATGTGGGAGATCAGTAGATGGTCGGCTAGAAGGAGGTGAAGTGAATGGTTGGATATGAAACATTAATATTATTTTCTTAGGGATAAGACGTAAAAATACTGTTAGATATTGGGGGATGTGCCAAGATATTGTTAGTCAATGGGTAATAGGTAGGAATATTTTTGAAGAATTGCTGATATGCAGGAATATTATTACGTAATTGGAGATGTACAGGATCATTGCTTGATGGGTGGTATGCAAGAGTATTATTAATGAATGGTGGATTTGCAGGACTGTTATTACTGAATGAGGGATGTATAGGAATATTACTCGTTTTAGATATTGATGGCGATTGCATGGGTATTTCAAAAGTGATTGTTTGCTGCATTGTTTCCATAGTCTTGTACGATCATCCAGCTTCTCGAACATGAGTAAACGGGATAACAGAAATATTTCGTCATCATTTTTCTCATTAGGATTTCGTGACTTAATGTGCTGAAGAACTTCTTGTCCAAGGTGTTTGCCTTTTTTTAACAGTTCGTGGATGGGCGGCACATTCTGACTAGTTGATATCTGTCATGGACGTGTTTGCAGATTCATGCTCTTCATTATTAGTTTCATCACCACTGATTGCCTTCCCAGCATTCAAGTTTGTAAGAGTTATGAAAATAACATTAAAAAGACACCAGCTAGAATTCCCAAAAATAATTTATATGGATATTTTCCTATACAGGCATGCTCTGAATTACCATTAGACACTTACGGCCATTCTTCCAAGGCATCAAACAAACACCAACTGATCGAAATATATGTAGCGTTTCCTCCTTCGCTTATCACTTCCGCTGGGTTGTTTATGTATACCTACTACTCTTGTAAAGGCATCCTGTATATACTTCTATTTTTTAAGCTCTTTTACTAAAAACTTAATTTTAATATTTCATGTTTCTGCAATATTATTTCACATAGCCTAGAATAATGATTTATTTTAGTTACAGGTTCCTTGCCACTGGAAATACATTTGAATTTCGTCTGAGAAGAATATAAAAATTTGGAAATTATTACTATGGATTTGACAAACATACTAGAACCAAAGATAATTGCAACGATGGTTAAATGAAACAAAAAATATAATAATCAAAAAATATGTATTTTTTGGTTTGCAGCTAGAGATGAGATACAAAAAAACGGGAACATCTAACATAACAAGTAGAAACCTTAGTTTTAAGAATTTCTAGGTACAATATTATACTATTAAATACGAATAACTTTTCTTTAGTGGAATTAAATAAATTAGACCCAACAAATGGAAAAAAACGTAAATATGGTGACTTCCATTGCTCTTACTGGACCCAGACAGAGGAAAAACGTGGGCCAGTTGAAATTGGATCTTCTATTTTCAATTATTTCGAAATATTATCCATTAATAGCAGTCCCTCTAGTGACGAAACAGAAATCCCTTTACTCCTGATAATTGCTGTTGGCAAAATAAAAATAAAGTTATTGCAACTTTATATTTTTACGCAGTAAGTCAATTTCATATAAAAGTAATCACACATAAGTTTTTAATTCAAACTTCAAACTTATTTATTCATGTCAAATATACAAATAGAGTATTTGCATACGTCCAAATATTCAAATAATAAATTTAGTTTTTCTAATAGGAATCTTAAAAATATACACTAATAAAATAACAATAGAGAATTTAAATGTTACACAATTTACAAAACAGAGATTACAATATTTACACTAATTTAGTTTTTAACATTATGATAAAACTTGGATAAAATTTGGAAGCACAATAAACAATTAAAAACAGAAGCAGATTAAAATTTCATAAACACACATCAAAACAAACAGATACCTACATACAGGCAACAGATACTTAAACTATAAATACATACTATAATATTTATATGTTTATCACAGGTGTGTCTAAGACTTCTTTAATTGTGTAAAAAGCCTTACTGCTGAGAAATGCCCAAAACTTTTTTTTTAAATCCTTAAGTGGTAAATTTCTTTGTTCAGTTGAAAGTTTATTATAAAAGTGGAAACCAAGAAACCCAGGACCATCCTGACACCGTTTTAAACGCCAATAACTTGGCACAAGATTCAGATTATTACGGGTATTATGGTCATGCTGAGAACTGTGGGTGGCAAATTGATCTAAATGGGATCTCACAAACAGGAGTTTCAAAAATAAAAAGTGATGGTAGTGTTAGCACTTTATTAACAATAAAAGAGTTGCAGCAATCCCGTCTGTACCCCAGCGAAGAAACCACCCTGATAGATCTCCTCTGCAGAGCAAACACCGATGCAGCAAACAACAATAGAGAAACTTATATGTGACTGCACGGTTGCAAAAAATGCCTCCCTCAAAACATGCTCAGAGACGCACGCCGCAAGATTCCGTAGCATAAAGATGTTTTTACTTATTATTTTGCATAAGTGAGTAACATGAGCATCCCAGCGTAGCTCTCTATCCAAATATACACCCAAAAGCCTGACGGGATCTGCCCTATAGGGTTCCGGGATGTCCTTGGTTGACCATTGTACCATTTTTTATGTGTTATCCTCGTTTAAGAAAAGTTTATTAGCAATAAACCATTGCTCAGCTCTTGCCTGTGCCAGTCGCTAACCCTCCCAAGCAACTACAACGTCCCTGTCAGTGCAGGCAATGGTCGTGTCATCCGCAAACAA
>MU187518.1:0-12669 GCA_016904865.1 Pissodes strobi | reverse complement strand
ACACCGTATTTCGCGCTGAATTGCGCGGGGATTTGTCTAAAATATAGCAGCGCATATGTGTAAAAAATCCCAGTGCATTTCAACACAAATTCAGCGCACAGTGCTGAATTGCGCGGGGAATTGTCTAGAATATAGCCAGCGTGCATATGACAAATGCCAGTGTGTTTCAACACACGTGAGTGAGAATGTGTGCTGTGCTGTACTGGACAATGGCTTTACGCTACCGGGCGTAAATAGCACAAGTGCTAGTTTAGTGACTCTAACGAAGCTGAAAAACCTAAAGGAAACTGGAAAACAGTCGACGTTTCGAGGAACAAATCTGTCCCCGTTGGCAAGAACGAACAAATCTAATATTTGGTTGTTCAAACTCTATAAAGCATTTTTGAATGGAATCAATAGGATAGTTATTATTAATAAAAACCTTAATTAAAAATCCTTTTTCTGTGTTGAAATTTTAATTATTACAAATTATTTTCATTCGATCATATGACTTTTTACGACCCACTTTTTAAACATTATTGGGTGATTTGATTTAAAATTTAGATATCTGTTTGTATGTGTAGGTTTTCTGTATGTATCGGAACCTCTTCAAATGGCTAAAATAAGTTGAAATCGACGACTATCCTAAACTAACCAAATCTATTAAAATTGATTATAATGTATAGGAACCGATTCAAATGAATAAAATAAGTTGAAACTAGTGAAACTAACCGAACGTTGATTGGACGACTAACCCAAACTAACCAAATCTATTAAAATTGATTATAACGTCTCGGAATCGGTGCAAATAATTAAAATAAGTTGAGACTAGCCGAAACTAATTGAAAGTTGAATCGACAACTAACTCAAACTAACCAAATCTATTAAAATTGATTATAACGTTTCGGAACTGGTTCAAATGATTAAAATAAGTTGAGACTAAGTGAAACTAACCGAAAGTTGATTGGACGACTAACCCAAACTAACCTAATCTATTAAAATTGATTCTCATTGGAACCGGTTCAAATGATTAAAATAAGTTGAGACTAAGTGAAAATAACCGAAAGTTGACTCGACGATTAACCCAAACTAACCAAATCTTTTAAAATTGATTATAACGTATCGAAACCGGTTCAAATGATTAAAATACATTGAGACTAAGTGAAATTAACCGAAAGTTAAATCGCCGACTAACCCAAACTAACCAAATCAATTAAAATTGATTATAATATATCGGAACCGATTCAAATGACTAAAATAAGTTGAGACTAAGTGAAACTAACCGAAAGTTGATTGGACGACTCACCCAAACTAACTAAATCTATTAAAATTGATTATAACTTATCGGAACCGCTTTAAATGACTAAAATAACTTGAGAATAAGTGAAACTAGCGGAAAGTTGAATCGACGACTAACCCAAACTAACTAAATCTATTAAAATTGATTATAACGTATTGGAACCGGGTCAAATTACTAAAATAAGTTGAAACTAAGTGAAACTAACCGAAAGTTGAATCGACGACTAACCGAACTAACCAATTATATTAAAATTGAGTATAACGTATCGAAACCGCTTCAAATGACTAAAATAAGTTGAGAATAAGTGAAACAAACCGAAAGTTGATTGGACTACTAACCCAAATTAGCCAAATCTTTTAAAATTGATTACAACGTATCGGAATCGGTTAGAGAGACCCATTTACATGTTATTAAGATAAAAATAAAAATTTTAAAATCACATACTGGCTGTTAATGAAATTATTTTTTAGAAAAATTCCAGTTCTTTCGAACTATTACCGATATATTTACAAATACCTATAAAAACAAATCCTCAATTAGTTGTTAAAGGATAAAAAAAACTGAAACAAAATAATAACAATATAATAACAACTACTATTATCTACAATATACTATCATATTCAAAAGCGTTTAATTTCATATCCATAATGAACGTAAAAATACCATGTAATTACCTGTTTATTTCAAACATTTCTGAAAAATTTACATGTAAATGATGTTCAAATTTAACTAATGTCATGCAATATATTACGCACTATAATAGAATTGATAAATAGAATTGATAAGACAGACACGTACTGGACAAATATTTTTTTATTTATCCAAACGATTCGCAGATAATACTGCGTTAGCCTAAAGGGATCGCCATCATTACCTGAATATTGCTACTAATTTTGACATAAATGATTCGGCCAAATCAAAGTATGATATTAAATAAATTCTAAAAAAAATAAAAGCTCTCACTGACGTATAAAATAAACATGGCTACTTTTTCTGCAAGTAAAGTTTATATGTCGAAATATGATATTTAAATGTGTCAAAATGTTAAGGCAATATTTTGACAATATCATATCCATTTGAAATAATTTGACATCTAAAACTGTCAAATTTGACAGTTGCAGATGTCAAATTTAATTTGCATGCAATAAAGCATCGAAAACTAAAACCTTTTTGTTAGACATTTTTTTCGATATCTGTTATAATAAGGAAAATATTGACGAATTGATTTAACTGTCAGATTTGACAATTGCATGAACCGTCCAATTTACTGAAATCTATATAATCGTCTATTAACAGGGGATTAAGTTGACATATTTTAACATTAATATTGACACATTGTCTTCACGTTTTAGTGACGTAACTAAATTCTGTCTTTCACGCGACCTGCTATAAATAAAAAGAAAAGTGTACATTTGTCGGTATTGTTTATAGGTAAGCTTGAAAAAAATAATGAAGAATTATAAGGCAACAAAAAGGTTTGATCTTTTAACGTTTTTCTCGAAATAAATTTGCTAAATTTGCAGTTATTTAGTTACAAAATAAGCATAAAGTATAATATTAATATAATACAGCGATGCAGTCTACAAAATTAATCTGATACATTTTGGCGCCAATAGTCTAATTTTAAGTAAAATTGTTTAATTTATTCTGACCTTACTTGTCACAAATACATCAAAACTAACTATAGACAATATCGAAAAATGTATATGACATTTTTTATACAGTTGTCTTTGCTTTATCGACATCCGATTTTTAATTACGACAAAATCTACACTTTTCTTTGATATTTATATCAGGTCGCGTGAAAGACAGAATATGGTTATGTAACTAAAACGTGAAGACAACGTGTTAATATTTATGTCCATGCAAGTTTAGTCGTCGATTCAATTTTCGGTTGGTTTCACTTATTCTCAACTTATTTTAGTCATTTGAAGCGGTTCTGATACGTTATAATTAATTTTAATAGATTTGGTTAGTTTGGGTTAGTCGTCCAATCAACTTTCGATTAGTTTCACTTAGTCTTAACTTATTTTAGTCATTTAAACCGGTTCCGATAAGTTATAATCAATTTTGATAGATTTGGTTAGTTTGGGTTAGTAGTCCAATCCACTTTCGAATAGTTTCACTTATGCTCTACTAATTTTAGTCATTTCAAGCGGATCCGTTACGTCATAATCAATTTTAATAGATTTAGTTAGTTTGGGTTAGTCGTCAATTCAACCTTCGGTTAGTTTCACTTATTCTCAACTTACTTTAATCATTTGAACCGGTTCCGATATGTTATAATCAATTTTAATAGATTTGGTTAGTTTGAGTTAGTCGTCCAATCAACTCTCGGTTAATTTCGCTTAGTCTCAACTTATTTTAATCATATGAACCGGTTCTGATACGTTATAATCAATTGAAGGGTCAGGGGAAAAAAGCAGGTAAGTCAATTTTTTGCCACAATTGGAATATTGCTTGCATTCGGTTCAGAAGGAGCATAGGTATTTTTAGAAGCTCCTAAACTGGGAAAAAAACAGACTAGTCAGAAGATATACAGCGTCAAAGTTTTGCCATAAGGGAAAAAAAGCAAGCAAATCAAGCGAAAAGAGGAAAGAACCAGGCAAGTCATAGTGCTGGCAGGCATTATCAGGGCACCACGACAATGTCCACCATTGGAAAAGGGATTGTTTGAACTTCCCTCGCCAGCTTACAATGGTAAGTACTGAAAAAACTATCTTTACCTACTTCTAATGAATTTCTATTATTCTGTCCAGGCCTCCTGCCGATTGCTAGTGCAAAGTTCAAAGACCTGCAAAGTCTAATGAAGTATTGTGCCCCAGCTACTGTCAAGTTCTTTAGTAAACTACGCCATAACTAAATTAATGTATTCTTCTTCAGCCTCTAGATATCCACTCCTGGACAAAGACCTCTTCCAGTGTTTTCCATGCCGATCTTTCCTGGGCGGTTTGAATCCCTTTTTTTGTCGACTAACCCAACCAAACAACAAAATTAATTGTAAGTTCTTCTTCTTCTTCAGCCTCTATATATCCACTCCTGGACAAAGGCCTCTTGCAGTGTTTTCCATGTCGATCTTTCCTGGGCGGTTTGAATCCAGTTTTTTTTGTCGACTAACCGCACCAAACAACAAAATTAATGTAAGTTAAATATATTAATAACCCTAAAGTGTAGTAAATTATAAAATATTCCTAAAAGTTTTCATGGCATTCCTATATTATCGTGCGTTTTTTCAGACACCCCCAAAATTTTAAGGAAGGTTCATCGATTCTTTGAACACTGCATCAATCTGGGAACAACTTGGATGATGGAGGCTCAACTTTCTCTTTACTAGAATATAATATTTTAGTTATTTTCACAAACAAACTTTTTATAAGTTCTTACACTGATTCTGACTGGCTCATTTTGAGCCATTAAAATTTGTTTTTCTCGGTATCGATAATAATTGACTTACCTGTTTTTTCCCCTGACCTTTCAATTTTAATAGATTTGCTTAGTTTGGGCTAGTCGTCGATTCAACTTTCAGTTAGTTTCACTTATTCTTAACTTATTTTAGTCATTTTTAGCGGTTCCGATACATTATAATCAATTTTAATAGATTTGGTTAGTTTAGGTTAGTCGTCCAATCAACTCTCGGTTAGTTTCATTTAGTCTCAACTTAGTTTAGTCATTTGAAGCGGTTCCAATACGTTATCATCAATTTTAATAGATTTGGTTAGTTTGAGCTAGTCGTCGATTCAACTTTCGGTTATTTTCACTTAGTTTCAACTTATTTTAATCATTTGAATCGGTACCGATACGTTATAATCAATTTTAATAGATTTGGTTAGTTTGGGTTAGTCGTCCAATCAACTTACAGTTAGTTTCAGTTAGTATCAACTTATTTCCGTCATTTAAACCGGTTACGACACGTTATAATCAATTTTAATAGATTTGGTTAGTTAATCGTCGAATCAAGTTTCTGTTAGTTTCACTTAGTTTTAGCTTATCTTAGTTCTTTGAACCGGTTCCGATATGTTATAATCAATTTTAATAGATTTGGTTAGTTTGGGCTAGTTGTCGGTTCGTTTCACTTAGTCTCAACTTATTGTAGTCATTTGAACCGGTACCGATACGGTATAATCAATTTCGACAGATTTGGTTAATTCCGTAACGCAAGACGAAAACATAAACCATGTCGTGACGTGGCCTTGAAAAATCACTCTCATGAAACCAAAGAAGTATAGAAAAAATGAGGTTCGAAATATTATAGTATTATATATTTTTAAATAAATTTTAGGTGATTCCACTATTATTGCTATCCTTGAAACAGTCAAAACTCTACAAAGATGATTAAATTAGAAAAAAGTTGCCATTATTAATGTCTTTTCAAGATCGATTTGCAGGGTTGTTAAATTCTTGTTAGATTATGAAATAGCAGCAGTGGTATCACCTAAAAATGACACCCTTTATATAATTTTTTTTATTTCCTCCTAAAAAAATATTTTTCAACTTTGCTCAGTTTCACTTCATTTGTCACCCGGCCGGCAGTCAGTAGGTCTTTCGGTACGTATCCATACAATCTCCTGTAAACGCCTGGCTAGAGGAAGCCACGCGAATCGATCGGACACTAACGCAGCGCATCGCTTATCTCCAGTTATCACGTGATATAAAAGAATGTGGCTGAATTACATCAAAAGATTTACCGCTGAGTGAACTTACTAGTTTGTTTATAGTAAGATTGTATATATGTCTCTCAATACGTTCTGTTGGATCTTTATTTAGTATTGAGTAATTACCATAATTTAAAAGAGACATTACTTTTAGATCGTAAGTAATGCAACTCATTATTACGGTTGAATTACCTTTATCAGCTGGAAGAATTTTAATAGTGTTATCTCTTTTCAAAGATTGTAATGCTCTTTGTTTTGTGTATATTAAATTTTGTTTAATATTAAATGGTTTTTCTAGTGTGATTTTGGTTCTAATTCTAAACTCGCCTTGATGCTCTTCTGGTAAGTTTTGTGTTGTTTCTTCAATTGCTGAAATGATATCAAACTTAGGAACGATTTTAGGAGTAACTGAGTAATTTAAACCTTTAGTTTATCAACATCAGGTAATAGCCTATTAGACAAATTGATTACAGTTTTATCAATAAAGTCGCTATTTTTGACATTAGAAATTTCTTTGTTTAATTTTTCTTGAATGAGATTATTAAATTTATTTATACGAACTGGTTTTTGTTTATCAATAGTAATTTACGTTACAAGGCCGGGAAATGGCTTACTAAAGTACGAGTCTAGATGTTTACGGACGAGGCGACGAAGGAGCCGAGTCTGGAATTTCTAGGCAAGTACTTTAATGACATTTCACGGCCGTGTATCGTACAATGTTTTATTTCATACTGTTCAATATTTTTTTCAAATTTTTGCTACAAAAATTGAACTGTATATTCAGGTAGTTTAAAGGTGTCAGTAATGTGTCAGTACATGATGGTATCAGTATTGTCAAACCAAACTATAAAATGTAGCACCTGTAATATAGGGTGATAATGTAGTATGCTTGAATCGGTTGCTAACAGTAACAAAGAGTTTTTTTTATTGATTGTCTTATGTCTGTCAGTTCAGCATCGTTTTGAATCTGTGGTTTTGAATAATTTCGAATAAAATGGATGCAGAGATTTTGAAAAAAAAGTTCTGAAGCGACGGCGAAACTTATCCCGGCCAAGTCTTCCGGACGATATCAAAAGGAATACGAGATATTCTGTGAATGGCGCAAAACTTATAATGTGGAGAAAAGTCTAAATGAAAATATAATGTTGGCTTACTTCTTGGATGCGGTAAGAGTTTATTGATTTTTTTAATGCTAAAATTGTGTAATTAGCTTTAGTGAAAAATTATGGTAGTTTCAACGGTAGGTTCCTAATGTAATTGGTTATTTTTAGTCAAAAAAGTCCAGCAGCTCTACATTATGGGCCAAATACTCCATGATAAAATCAATGGTCATGGTCAATGAGAACGTCGATATATCCAAAAGTGATGGCTTTTCTCAAAAAAGAGTCTGTCGGTCATCGACCAAACCAGTCTAAAGTGCTAACTAGGGAAGAAGTCGATAGATTTATGAACGAAGCACCGACAGAGAAATATCTATTAATAAAGGTAAGGCTTTTTCTGTTGCACCTACTTTTAAATAAAATAATTTCAATGTCCGCGGATGTGGTTGACAAGAGGACAAATGGCCCAATAATTTAAAGATACGACAAAGAGTCACACTTGATAACAATTTTTGCTTCTCCAGAGAATAAGATTTGTCGAGGCGAAAATCTCACATACCATACAGGGTCCTTATTTTTTGGACTAGCAAATTTTTTTATCAAGATTGATTTTTTGTCGTTTATTTTATATAAAGAAACGATATTTATGGAGATTTTGTATTGTTTCAGGTTGTGGCACTCTTGGGCATCTCTTGCCGAGTTTTTAAAATTAGAGCATCCTGAAAGGTATACAGGGCATTGTTTTCGAAGAACGTCGGCAACGTTCTTAGCCAACGCTGGAGCCGATGTTAACATACTGAAGCGACACGGTGGATGGAAAAGCAGTTCTGTGGCAGAGAAATATGTGGAGGAATCCTTGAAATGTAAAACAAAAGTGGCTCGAATGATCCAAGGCGGCGAAACATTTGTCGCAAGTTCTTGACCACCAATATCAAGTTTCATCATCTTTGATTAATAAAGATAAATCCCAAGTTGTATCTGATGCTGCCTCTGTAAATATTTCAAATAACTCAAACTGCAGTATTACATTTAACATGTATAAGTAAGTTTATTGTAACGTTTATTGTAATATTTGTAACTTATTGTTTATTGTAATAAAAATCGTTCAGAAATAACCATGTGTGAGTTAAAATATACCAGTCCGGTAAAGTTACTTTACCGGCCTAGTGATGTAATGTATCATTTCCCGGACTCAAATGAGTCCGGGAAATGGCACATTAAAGTACAGTATGAAATAAAATTTATTAAATAACTGTAGTGAACACAGTTGAAAATGTGATTGAAATCAATAGGTAAAATTTGGTTTTGTAAATGTTGTTAATTTTAAATTATTAATTTATTTTTCAATTTTATATTTATTAAATCTACGAAACTGTAATCTGGCTCGTAATAGAGCATTACTTGCTCTTTCAAAGATTTTTTGGTTGTAGTATGGTGCTTTAATTTTATTCTTCATAAAAGTTGGTGCTTGCCCTAAAACAGTAAACAAGGATTTCAAATTTTACGTACTGCTTTTAGTGCGGACGCAAATGTAATTTTTCCGAAATCGCGTCAAGAGTAAAGTACCTTAATTTATAAAGATACAGCAAAATCTTATAAGGAAAACTTCTTCCAAATTAAAATAGTAATATAAATATGAAATTTGAGTTAAGTACATCAATTTCCCTTATTTTCTCGATTTTTTTCTCAAACGTTACGCCATCGGTGAATGCTTTGTTCTTTTGTTATTAGTGTACTTGCCAAGCAACTTCAAAATTTATTTAAAGTAGACGTTAGTTACATAGTTGCATAATATTTCAGTTTTTACAGAGATAAAAGCTAGTTTAGGTATCAGTGTGTTGCAAACACATTTAAACAATTTTGGTCCAAAATAATTGTCTACAATAATTATTACAAAATACAATTGGAATGACTGACTCAATAATAATTAACTTCATGTGTCAGAGCGAGGTAAAATTATTGCTATTTATTTGTTTTTATTCCAAATGCATGGCCTACTCTTCAAGACCAAATATTTTATATGGCTTTTTAGGATACTTGGGCATATTTTACTCATCGGGTGCAAAAGATAAATAAATTATTAGTTGTTTTACATGAAATGAAAAGAGTTGGGTCTATTCATGATTTTGAGTGGAAAAAAATTTGAATCAAAAGTGTTTAAATGTGTTTGCAACACACTGATACTTAAACTGGCTATTATATCTGGAAAAACTGCAACATTATGCAACTATGTAACTAATTTCTATCTTAAATGAATTTTGAAGTTACTTGGCAAGTATACTAATATCAAAAGAACAAAACATTCTCCAGTGGCGTAACATTTAAGAAAAAATCGAGCAAAAAAAAGAAAAATTAAATTTGATGTACTTAACTCAAATTTCATATTTAGATTACTTTTTTAATTTGGAAAAACTTTTCTTTATAAGATTTTGCTTATCTTTATAAATTAAGGTACTTTACTCTTGACGCGATTTCGGAAAAATGACATTTGCGCCCGCACTAAAAGCAGTACGGAAAATTTGAAATAGTCATTTTCTGTTTTAAGGCAATCACCAACATTTATCAAGAATAAAGTTTTCTGAGAAACCAATAATAAAAAAGTTTTCCATATGTTGCATACTTTTTTGGACACACTGTACATATATTGTTGTGAAGGATTCATATTTACCTTACAAATTTTCGACTATTATCTCCACTTATTCATCATTCATATTATAATTTAGTTGCTGTGATTTTTTTTTTCGTGTATTAACTTTCCATATGCATTATATTTTCGCCCGCGAGCATGGTAATTAAACTAGCCAGTCAAACAATTTTTGTTTATCAAAGCAAGTTCTTTAGCAAGATCCGCTTTTGCAGTGATTTACTTTGCAGCTAACAATTTCTAGAGCTTAAATTATTTCATAAATATTGGCGGATTTAAATTCTATATTTGCTAGGAAATAAAATACTGAGTGACATTAGAAAGTTTTGTTTAATGGTTATTATTACTAAACGGTTTCATTTTAAAAGTCCTCGTAAAGGCATTTTACAGGATGTCACTAGCGTTGTTTGAAAAACGGAATAATCCTATAATTCTAGAGTACACTCGCATGACATTGAAAACATGGTTACAAATTATACAGGTATCCTATCATTATCATCTTAATATTTAACTTACTGTCTAGTGCCAATTTTCACAACCGAACCTGTCGTTGAAACTTTCTTCACACCTTCTGCTTCGATATGTGACGAATTTTCGCACAAGGCTGCTGTTCGCTAAACTTTGGCCGTCGACATGAATTTTAATTAAATTCTTAAAACTTTTACCCGAGTCTCTAAACTGAGAGACACTAATTTCGGCGAGAGCCACACTGTGACCATAATAACAGAAAAAAAATACTTTATATTAAAACTTTTTCGAGCCCCACTCGGGCATTATAACGTGCTACAATTGACTTGCTTGACTGCTCGGTACCCATTCGGACAGAGTAACGACTTACAACCGCAAGATTCAAATTTAGACTCCTGAGGTACTACTGAAATTTTCTTTTATACTTTTTTCAAGGCGTGTTTGCTCCCAGAAATATCTGGAATTTTGCCTGTGGCAATTAAGACACGTGCTTCACGCTTATTTTTCGCCGGAGACGGCTATTCGAGGTTGAGCTGGGTTTTTTCCACTCTGGACCAAATTAAGGTCATCGAATTGTTTTCCAAGGCAAAGCTTCAAAGTTGCTCGAGGTCTTCGACTTTAGTGACGACATTGCTTTCTGGCTACACCTGTAAGCCAATAGCTGTCATTGTACCAAGGTTTTTTGGGAGGGGTCTGTGTGAATTGCTTAACTAAGTGGGGAATAGTTCCTATGGTCTCTGACTCAAGGTAATAGGCTTAAAGGAAACGCCTCTTTTTGCACGCGAGTTTCTCTTGGTCGACTCTTCGACTAGGGGAAAATAGTTTTAACTTTAGTTTAGCTAGTTACGTGATGTCATACAGTCGAAAATCCCAATAGTCCGCGAAATCGCGCCTAAACCCGAATTTAGTGAGCTTTGAATTTTTTTCCGATTATTTGGATTATAGTCCAAGGGTAAGTGTCTTATTTTAATATGGCATATGCCTGCGTGATGACTGTTGTGCCCATTTACCTGAAACTTCCAAATGCAGATATTGAAAAACTTGAGACGTGGTTTGGGCCTTACTCAACAATCCCATTTTCAAATTCTAGTTTATTTCGAAATCAAGTTACTTATTAAATAAAATTATTATTTTATTTGACCATTCTCTCTTGGTGATTTAATTCGAAATTAATTTACTTCATTTTGTTTTGAAACAATTGAAATTAAAAGCAATTTTCGAAACAAATTTATCTAAAGCCTTTTGGCCCTTAGGCTATCATCACACACTCAATGAAAATGAAACTACGAAAAGTGCTATCTATAAGATACCATGTGAATGCATTAAATTTTATAAAGGTGAAACCTGTAGACCATTATCAAAACATATAGAAGAACACCAAACTTATATTAAAAATACACAATTCCACAAATCACATATTTTTCAACATGCATTTGATAACAATCACAGAATACAATGGAACGCTTCAAGTATTTTAGCAAAGGAACTTTCATCTAAAAAACGTAAAATTAAAGAAAGTACTTTAACTTTATTAAATAAAGATAAATGTGTTGCTTCAACTTCTGTTAGTTTTAATAGTTAATAGTTACCTTTGCTAAAAACTGAAGTTGATAAGGGACACTTAAAAATTAACTAAACCTTTCAACAAAAATCATTGAATTCTTCCTAAGCGAATAACATCAAATTGTAGATATATAACACCTCAAAAACGAATCAGTTATTTACCTAATAACACCTCAATATCACACTAACCCAAAAGACCAGTAACCGTAACCAGTAATTAAATGATATGACATAATAATTGTCATCTTGTTAAAGTCAACTCAAAGCTTGACAATCTGCAAGAGCTTTTTACTGTTTTATTGTTATTTATTAACCATTTTCATTTTTAGATTTGTTCGTTCTTGACAACTGGGACAGATTTGTTCCCCGAACGTCGACCGTTTCTCCAGTTTCCTTTAGGTTTTTCAGCTTCGTTAGGGTCTCTAAACTAGCACTTGTGCTCTTTACATCCTAGAGCCAGAGGCCGCTTGCTCTAATTGATGAATAAATGGAGAAAATAGGCAAACATTTATAAGGTAAACATGAATGCTCCACAACAATATAGAACATATCTACATCAAAGGTATATACTTAAATTTT
The DNA here is from genome assembly GCA_016904865.1 of Pissodes strobi. NCBI lineage: Eukaryota > Metazoa > Arthropoda > Insecta > Coleoptera > Curculionidae > Pissodes > Pissodes strobi. The sequence goes on along the minus strand of MU187518.1, from coordinate 384 downwards.
TATTTCAATTAACGCTCGTTGCTTAAATATTTTTGTCTTGATATGTTTTTTTTTATGGCAGTGGTACACACACTAAAGGTAGATCCTATGGCGCTCGACGAGCGGTGTGTGTGCGAAGATGTTGATTGACACGGTTCTTGAATATTTGTAGGTTGTAATTAGTGGGAAACAGATGTCCTGGAAGTGAGTTCCACAGTGAGGAAGTGCGCCAGACAAAGGAGTTCTGGTAAAGCGATGTTCTAGGTATTTCTAGTTGTACGACGAACTGGTGCGCTCCTGCCGTCTGTCGGGACTGTCTGACAGGAGTTGCCAGGGGCGGGATTATGTGGGCCAAATTCTGGGAACATCTGCCGTGAAAGTATCTGTAAAACAGAGACATCTCGG
>MU187517.1:37034-73367 GCA_016904865.1 Pissodes strobi | reverse complement strand
AATTTGTTGATTAAAATATTTTTGTGTGATACAGTTAGAATAAAAAAACTGTTAGGTACTGTGAGGTATAGGGAATTTCGTCCTATAATTAAATTATCACGCGTGATATTTTCGAATATTTATTTTATCAATAAGATAACGATAGTTGTTGTTTCAGGTGGCCGCCCAGCTAAACACTTTGATGAAAGTTCTGAAGTAACAAAACGCCGAAAAACCTCAGAACTAAGAAGAGAAAAATCAACTGCAGAACTGGCATACGCCACAGCTATGAAGTTAAGAGAAGAGGGCGATACAGATGCAGCCAAACTGCTTAAAGAAGCTACAACAACAACTCCAACAAGAGCACGGAAAATTTTGGAAACCTGGAGAAGTCCTCCGCAGTCAAGTTATTCGGAGGAGGAAGCCTTGTCGCACATAATTCATTTGAACGTTACGAAAATTCAGTATGAAGTATTAAGACGAAGTGCAAGACAACATAGGCATAATTTATATCCGGCGTACTACAAAGTAATAGAAGCAAAGAAAGCTTTATATCCGACTGAAATAGTAATTTCCGAAAGAAAATGCGAGGTATCACTACAAACATTATTAAATAACACGTGCGAACGCATTATTAAATGCATTTCCGGTGTTAGTAGAAATGAAGAACGAAGGCTGAATTTGTTTTGTAAGTGGGGAATGGATGGCAGTTCTGGGTTTACCACATTCAAACAGACGAAAAGCGACGAGCCAGTATCTTTGCGAGCGGAAGAAAGTTTATTCGCAACATCACTTGTACCGTTAAGACTCATCGATGAGCAGTCAGGCTGTGAAATTTGGAAAAATCCGAAACCAGCTTCAAAAAACTTTTGTCGGCCAGTTAGAATACAATGGATTCAAGAAACCGAGGACATTTCTAGAATGGAAAGAGACTACATGAATGAGCAAATCGCAAAATTATTCCCATATCAATCCATAATAGGATCCATACATTTCTCATTGTTTTTGACAATGGTTGACGGGAAGGTTTGCAGTGCTTTGGGAAAAACCTCTAGCATGACCTGTCATATTTGTGGTGCTAAAATTTCCCAAATGAATGACATCATTTCTGTCCGTCAACGTACACTTCGTCAGGATACACTTCAATTCGGATTGTCGGTGCTTCACGCTTATATACGATTTTTCGAATGCCTATTACATGTATCATATAGGCTAGAAATGAAAACATGGAAGGTGCCTGCTGATAAAAAACAGGATATGGATATGCGAAAAAGAAAAATTCAAACTGAATTTAAAAAAAAAATGGGGTTACTAGTGGACATTCCTAAGCAAGGTACTGGTAATACGAATGACGGAAACACAGCCAGACGTTTTTTTTCAAATCCAGCTTTATCTTCCGAAATCACAGGTATTGACGAAGAACTCATAAAGCGTTTTTCAGTTATCCTACGTACAATAAATAGCGGACACGAAATAAATGTTGATAATTTCGAACAATATTGCCTGCAAACTGCAGACCGTTTTGTTTTTACTTAAAAGTAAATGAAGATTTATTTCACCGACTTCTACTTAGCTCGGATCCATATTTATCAAGTCTTAATTTGAAAAGTCATGGTGTATCTATGGTAACTGAAGATATGCGACCATTGCTAATATTAAATAAAGAAGAAAATGAGGAATATGAAACGAGTAAACATCAAGATCCATATTCCGATGAAGATTCTGCATAACATGACAACTAAAACATGTGTTTTATTTTTTTTCTCTATACTTACATATTATCTGTAAATGTATTACCGAGTTTAGTGTCCAATCTATTTTTAAAAATATTATTTCTTAAACCTAAAACTTCTATAAAATAAAATCATAATAAATAAATTTATAAACAAATGTGTTAAAATATTTGTATGATATCTATTTTTAGGTTCTCATTACTTTTTAAATAAGGTCTTTTTAAGGGAGCTACCTGAAATTTTAATTTAAAAATACTTTCTCGTTTCATTCTTTATCTAAAAGTGTAAAAGCCCATACAAAATGAAATCCATAACTCCTTTCATTTGGCAGCTACAGGTTTTGATCGCAAATTTTCAATTTTTGACCACTGTGCAACGCTCTCTTCTACAGGCATTCCTCGAGGAAGGAAACGGCGTACTTTGTTCCAGAATCCATTGCACGTGGCAAGTTACTAACCAAAAATCTTGACTCTCTGGCAAAAATCCATCCAATCCAGTCAAATAATTCGCTACAGCAACCTAGTAACTACGCCACTTTTTAACGCCCGAAATAAGTATAATCCCCCTCAGGGTGAATTAAAAATTTTAAAACTTTTTATCAGACTTACGCACTACCTCCTTAGAAGGTTGGCCGAAGAAAGAGAACGAAATCTGGTCAAAAACGACTACCTAGGTCGTGAAATTCAATGTTAAAAAGCTAGCAAAAACTTGGCCCACAGGCCCGCTTTACACTGTCCTGTATCCAACGTAAAAATACACCAGCCAGTTGTCGCCAAATTTACTAGCATCTGCAATGAAACGTATAATTTCGAATGACATGACAAAATTGTCAAATAGTTGCTACGATATCAAATTCTAAGCTAACTTTGTCGTACATTATGATTTCAAAAATTTTGTTAAATTTGCAAATTTAGGCGATCTGAAGAATTGCAAAAAGCGTATAAATAAAAATTAAATTTTGGGAGCGTATGACAAAAAATAGTGTTTGTCACACGTACCTAAATGAAGTTTTTCAGGACTCATCTGCTATTCCGGACTCGGCTAACGCCTCGTCCGGAAACAGCAATGATTCGTCCCGAAAAACTCCATTTTAGGTACTTGTAACAAAAATAACTATATTAGTGGAAATAGAAAAATACGTATCGTTTTTCTTCACTGTTCTATAGTTTCCAGTAAAAAATAATCAGTTTTATTTTTTAGGAAACTTCCTCATTCTACAAACTATTGCGGGATATGTATTATATTGAGTGGTCTTTAACTTCTCCCATAAAGCAAAATTTACTGGATATAAATTGACATACATTGCAGGCTATTTAATAAAAACTCCCCTTATGCTAGGTAAATATTAAGCCAAAACTATCGCAAAGTTCACCGTCTTGTCGGAATGGCATATTTTCTGTCAAGCAACGCAACACTAATTTGTCTTCCATGACTATCTCTATTTTTTGTTCCATTTTATCAGCTTGAATTTATTTTCCTTCCTATATTCCCGGGATTATCTTGGGCCGTCGAGGTATCAACATGGCCTTGCAGGGATCCGGCAACCAGCCGAGGCCCTGGTAAGATTTTAATTTGACAGAAATCACCCCGAAGGACATAGTATGATGAAACCAACTGCATCTGAGGTTTCTCAGCCCCAGGCGCGACTGAGGGGATGATTAAATTCACCTGATACTCATAAGTCAGATAGATTAGGGTGGCTATAGGGAAAGAATGGGAGTTTAACGTACACGGCCGCAGTGGAGGTAGCGCATGAGCAAAAGAGGGCCGTTTTCGGCGACTTGGGCTATGCTATATTTAAGGGCGTGGCGCATCCCGCATCATCTTAACTTGATGATATCATTTATAGTCGGGGACTTGGTCATTTTTTGCGAATCATGAAGACATCTTCATGATTCTAACTATCGACTTATATATTTAATAAATATTATAATCCTTATTTGCAAAACTATTTTCATAACAATAAAACTGATGGCTAAAAATTAAAACTCAGAATTCCACAAGTCGGTTTCTACCGCTAGGGGGCGCAATAGCTATGGTCGGGTAGAAAAATGAATTTTACTCAAAAATGTTTTATTATAAGTTGATAAAAGAATACCACCACTGTAATCCTCGTGAAATTTTGCATCTTTTTTGTTCATCGCTTTTGATTGTGGGGCATGAAATAAGGGCGGGGGGGAAGGGAGAATTCTGACTGATTGAAATGCCTATAACTTTAGTTTGACTCAACATATTTGAGCAAACTAGGTCTCGTTTGAGAGAGGAAACCTTGCTTATTAATAACAAAATATACCCATGACAAATTGGTATTTGCTGTTCCCGCTAGGGGGAGCCAATTCAGAAGTTCATGGTTTTTTCATTTTTCTCCGAAATTTCAAACATAATGATACCATTATTTTAACAGAAACAGAAAGTAGATCAAATTTGCAGGAAAAAACCTCTAAACCGCATATCGATAACTTCACGCGTTCAGGAGTTATTGCCAGAAGAGCAGTTTTGAACAATGCATGCATTGGAAAACAAATTATTTTTCGAATTTTTATGGTCAAGCATACCATGACTAAAGTAAAAAATGTTTTATTAACAAAAATAATCAAAACAATCATGAAAATAACATTAATGATACTATAATAATAACATAATAGGAAATAAGCTCGGAAATAAGTGTAAATTGTGACTTAGGACTGCTCCAATATTTTAAGAAATTTGGTGCAACAATTGAACGAAGCTTATCTCAGGTATCCAGTTTTAGTATAATAGTGTCACGAATAGTTTGGGGGGTAGCGCGTTTTTTCAAAGAATAACTGCTCAGAGAAGAGCCGCGTCGCGATTAGTACAATGACGGGGTCTTAATGCTTGCTTTACTCTACCACTGTATGTTCTATTCGTGAGGACAAGCCTTGTTCAGCGTGCCGGGGGGTAATTGAGGTAGACCGGGACCGAGTTACATGGGGTAAGAAGAGATGATAAAGTAAGCACGTTTAGTTTATAACAATAACAATGTATTAACGATAAAACTAACAATGATTATTGGTCAGAAAAAATGAGATTCTATTATACCCGATTACTACGGTGCGCATGTTTTCTCGATTTGAGGTACTGTTTATACGACTTTGTTTACTGTCTTATAATTTATAGTTTTTCTTAAGAGTTGGGTTTTATTTAAGAGCACTAAAAGATTGCACTAAGCTTTTGAACCGACTATTAAGACACTTGTCTTTCTCAGAACTCTGACAAACTTCTTGTCTTGACTTTACTATGGAGGTTGTGAAACCCCTGGTCCTAGCAGTCGTCAAGTGGCTAACCGGTACCAGGTTTGGAAGGAATGGACTAGAACCTAAAGCAGCCGTATGGCTAACTTTAAGAGCGGATAGAACCCGAAGGCAGTCGTCAAATGGCTAACCTTGGGAGCTGGAGGCGAGACTAAAGTCTGAAGAACTTAGGGTTCGTTAGTGTATTTATACTAAAAAAGTGATGATCATGACATGCTTAAGGTTGAAAGTCGCTCCCGTTGATTGCTCGCGTTGTTTATAGTTTGCCTTTAATGTTTATATAACAATCTCCAAGTTCAAGTTCAAACTTACGACAGGGTCATATTTCTTTAGTAGCTTATGCATTTTAGTAGATTACACGTTCCCCCGCCCTCTAAAATGTTGGTCCCCAACATTAACATGACCGCTATAGCTCAAAAAGAAAGACCTCAATTCGAAAAAACTTGCCGCATAATACTATGTGATATTACAATTTATACAATATAAAATTCCAACAGTGGTCTTGTTACTTTCTGGATCCAGGCTGATCCTTAGTAACTCCCTCTAGCCTCCACTGCAGTCTATATGTCTTAGCATTGACATACCATTAAACTGTTTGAGGGTATCATAAGTGAGAGCCTGCTGGAGAGACTAGTATGGACATCCACTGGTGCTTGGTACATGAAATAAAAAAGAAACATATTTTTATAAATTATCTTTGAAATTTTATACCTAACTCTAATTCTAGATTAACAGAGAACAAGTAGACTGTAGAATTCCCCCACTAAGTTTTTGCATATTTGAAATGTCTATACTTTACCGTTGACTGTCAAATAGGCGCCTATTCGACAATCAACGCTTGTTTGCATAATTGCTATAGTTACAGCTAACAGGGAATGCGTCCATCCCCCGCTAGTTGAACTTTGCTTTCTAATTATAAACAATTTTAATTCTAGAGTTACTAGGGAGATAGTTTAGAGCACTTATTTCTATAATTATTTACATTACTTAATTCAAATAAGTCGATCCTGTTTTTAATATTACCCAACTATATTTACTTTTATTTCCATATATCTTACATGGAAAATTATCGGACTTATTTATGTATGCAGATGGGCTTGTTTTCCCATATGTAACTATATACCAATATTGCAGGTAATTCAATAATTGTATTAAAAAAATTGATTAATTATATCTTATTAAATTATTTTGTACATCTAACATTATATTACTTAAATACGGTCCTGTTTATTCAAATAATACTTAATATTTTTAATATTAAAAGCATTTTATCTGACTCAGTTTTACGTATTGACTTATAAACAAAATTTGCTGACTTTTTAGAGTCTTTTAGTCGACTTATTTAAGCTCGCTGACCTAATTCAGCATGCTGACTTTGTTTATATATAAAAATGTCTATCTGTACACAATTTACCGATTTTAGTTCCATGAAATATCGTACAGGCAATTATTCTAATATGTAACATTAATAAATAAAAGGTATCTTATACTTTACGCTACATTATTTTCTTTCTTCTGGCTTGTCCCTCACTTCTTGGTGGCTATATGGCGTTTTCTGGAAGCTGCAGCGAAAGTATCCATCTTTGCTTCGTGTCGCCTTGTTGAGTATCGCTATGTCGATTTCGTTCCCCATCCCTACTTGAGGGAGTATTCGCCGAATAGTTCTGGTGCTTTCTTCGTTTTTATTTCCTTTGATTGGTACCCCTGTCAAGTCGTCGACCTCGAACTTTTTGACCTCTGAAAAAAATGCAGTCGCTGCTGTGTTGTGTGGTTCGTGGTATCGCCTAGATCAAAAAAATTATAATTATTAAAAATTGTTGCATTGATAGAATGGCGAAAATTTGTGTTCGATTTTTGCACCTTATGGTCGGTTTTATGTTCTTGCCAGATGCAGTTTTTTCAATGTGACGGGGAATTTGCCTCTGAAATATGAGTTGAGGCCAGTGCCTAGGAAGGGTAAGTGTTGTGTTTCTTATAACCATTATCTTTGGCCTGTTTGAAAATAAGAATAAATGCTAGAGCATATAAAAACTCTAATCTAAGGGTGTCTGCTGCATGAGTTTGAATTTCTTGGAAAGGGTGTGGCAAGTGTCACTGACCCATTCGGCAATATACTCCATTTTATGGACTGTGGGGCTTGAATGTTAAAAAGAAAGGTTTTATCAATGTTATTTATTCCATTCCAAGCTGTAGATGACGTGTATACTGCTAGTTTGACATGGAAGTGGTTATGTGAAGATTAATTATAGCTTTTTTAGATTACGGAAGCATGGAATAGGAATAATAAGTCCCTGGACCTTAATGGCTTATGGTCTGGCCCAACTGTCATTGCTGCTGTGTCCACATGTTTCAGTTTTCCCCAGTCTGTCCATGGAGTGGTTTTTGTCGTAACTGCTGGATTCTCACGCCTGTTATCTACAACTGATGTAGGTAAGTAGCTAGATTTTATTGCGATGCTTGCCTAGCTTTAGTTTTTTTTCCTGTTTATTGCCTCGTCTTTTGATAATTATTTTCAGTTTCTGCCAGATATTGCATGTCCTGCTGCTGCTGTTTTCATTGTTGTGTTATAATAATTTATATCTGACTGAATATATCTCACAATACTTAGATTGTAATGCCCTTTTCTCAGCTTTTTTATTATATTTTTCTTAAGCATATCTTCGCTTTTTAGGTCTGGATTCTTGAAGAATTTGGAGACTTCTGTCGTAACTGGATAGCTCTTCAACTGGTTCCTGAGTACTCGATGGACTGCTGACGCCTGTGCACATCTGTACCTTCTGAAATGATTGGGCCAAACTTGCAAGGATCTGGTAACTTGAAATGTGTTATTTACAGCTTATTATTTAATTCATCTTCCTGATATATTTACATTGTTTCGCTATCCACCTATATTTATTCTTTTATTGCTAATTTTTTTATATTACATTCCCATATCTTAGGTTTCCTTATTCTTTACTTAATCTGTACTTTATTCTATCTCTTCTTATTTATAATTAATTCATTAGCTTTACTACTTTCTTATATATGTATGCTATATTTTTAAACTCATTGTCTATATACATCTTTATATGTTTCCTCAATTGTTTCAGCTTATCAACAACTTTCTTTTAATTATTTCACCTTAGGTATGCATTACATACACAACCTTTGCTTATGTATGCTTCTTCTTATCTCATAAACATTTTCCTCTATATTTCTTCTCACTTTACATAAACAACTTTTCAACTTATGTATGCTTCTTCTATATTCTTTATAAACATTTCTTTCTTCTTCTTTATTCTTCATGCTTTACATAAAAACTTCTTGCTTATGTAACATTTCACCTGGGAACTTTGCCCTTTTTGAGCCTTTGTGGTACCAAAATTTTTGCTAACATCCTTACTGTCAGTATAGCTATTTCAGTCCGTACGCTCCACTTTCCGATGCCTAAATTCTTTGCTTATCATTAAGATAATCTTTCGTTGCAGTCTTATTTAGGCCGGAGAACACTTTACTTTATAATACTTCCTCGTATACACATATGTTCCTCCTGTATATACTCTCAATACACAATTTTAATGGCAACTCAGTTTTCCTGCTTGTCTCGAATACGATAATCCTGCAACTGGGTCATTTACTTGTGCTTTATTATGAATATCTTCACCTTATTTTCACCTATTTATTTTGCATACATAGTTTACTGATCTTCTCACTAATATTCACTTAACACGACTTATCCTAGTTTCTTTTTTCTTCATAACTCCTTCTATGTATTATACTATGTGTATTGTCTATTTATATATAGTTCCTTAACCTCCTAAGTGTTTTTATCTAAATATTTGTCTTAATAACACTTGGGTATATATTATGCTTATTTATGTTTCACTATGTACAACTTTTATTTAAGACTTTCATCCCACCTCCCATTTTTGTTTTTGCTTGTTTCTTCTTTACTTTCTTATTTTACTTGCGTACTTGTTCCATATATAATTTTATTTTCCTTATTTTTGTCGCCTTCACTAGTTTCTCCTTCTTGCTCCATGGTTTCCTTTAGTTTCTCCTATACAAATCTGTTGTATTGCTCCATTTTAATATAACAATCAGTAGAAATTAAATTAATAATCTTTTACCTTGCAGATACCGGATCTGGCCTTGGTTATACCATGCGGTTCTATCCTGACCTTTCTGAACTAGTGGCGGCATTTGACCGTAGTTCGGCGACCGTCCGTAGATGTCTGTCTGTCTGCGGTGACGCTGGCCGCCCGTAGATGGCGATACTTGGATTTAATAAACTTGTTGCTTTTGGCGTCCGCTGCCCGCGTGATTTAAATTTGCCTTATATTGTAAATAAAAAATTTTGAGCTTCATTAGTTTTATTTGCCCAACAACACTGCGCGAAAGATTACAGGCGCGTGATGTGAATTTTTCAATTATAATTTAATTGTTTTTCTTGACCTATCATTTTTCTGACGTAAATTACGGCACGTCTCTACCACGTGGTTCTAAGATCAATGACGTCTATTGCAAAACGACTTAATGATAAAATGTTCACGATGTCTTGTCAAAAATGTAATACGATGGCGACTTGTACCCGAGTACTAGGTCGCGCATGATTTGAGAGCGAGAGGTACTGTTTATAAAGTTTTTGTTTACTGTCTTATAATTTATAGTTTTTCTTAAGAGTTGGGTTTTATTTAAGAGCACTAAAAGATTGCACTAAACTTTTGAACCGACTATTAAGACACTTGTCTTTCTCAGAACTCTGACAAACTTCTTGTCTTGACTTACTATGGAGGTTGTGAAACCCCTGGTCCTAGCAGTCGTCAAGTGGCTAACAGGTACCAGGTTAGGAAGGAATGGGCTAGAACCTAAAGTAGCCGTATGGCTAACTTTAAGAGCGGATAGAACCCGAAGGCAGTCGTCAAATGGCTAACCTTGGGAGCTGGAGGCGAGACTAAAGTCTGAAGAACTAACGTTAGCGTATTTATACTAAAAAAGTCATGATCATGGCATGCTTAAGGTTGAAAGTCGCTCCCGTTGTTTATAGTTTGCCTTTAATGTTTATATAACAATCTCCAAGTTCAAGTTCAAATTTACGACAGGTTGATATTTCTTTAGTAGCTTATGCATTTTAGTAGATTACAATAGTTATCGTGATCTTTCTCCTTAATTAAAATATCAGCCAAAAATTTGGAAATGTGAGTAGAATAAAATAAAAATTTTTGCCCTTTTTCTGACGAATTTCGGACTCAGTAATTCACACGTATGTTTTTATACTTTTACACATTTAATAGGCCGTAGAAACGAAAAACAAACTTCTTTGAAAGAAACGTCAAATTTTTTTCACTCTTGGCACAGCTATTACGCGATACTGGCAGTTTTCTTCGTCCTAAATTCTGTAGGCCTGGCAATGGAAGAACTGAAGACAATATTATTAATGTCCTGTCATACATAGAGTATAATAGGCAGATAGGAACTAGGGCAATATCTTCAAACTTGGGTATAACACGAACTACTGTTCGTAATATTTTAAAAGACTACATTAATTACCATATCCTTCTTTTTCAACTGCCAGCGGCTGAAATCGAAGCGGCAATTTTCTCCACTCAACAAAGATTGAAACAATGTGTGCAACGTGATGGGAGGCAGTTTCAACACATGAGACATTAAATTGAAATGTTTTATTCGAATTGGGTCCTTTAAATGATTGTTTAATAATTATTTTTTATAATATATATTCTTTTATAATAGCCATGGCATGCTTGACCACAGAAGTTCGAAACTTATTCGTTTTTTCAATGCATGCATTGTTAAAAAATGCTGCTGCCGATCATTTTCAAGGATTTTCATCAAGTTTCGGCTATTGCTATGTAATGCATCTACCGTGATTTAGGCAAGGTTTCGTTCAATACTGATCATCTTCAAGTATTTTCAACTGGTTTTGGCCAACGTAAGGCATCACCACGGATTTTGACCACGTGTTGACCAATATTGATTGTCCTCTGGGATTTAGATAAGGTTTCGAATAATTCAGGATTTAGGCCGCGTTTCGGCTAATCCTGGTAAATAAGCAGTATTGTGTTAATATTTCTGTCAATACTGATTATCTTCATGGATTTTGAACTGGTTTTGATCACTATACGACATATTTAGTGATTAGAGAAGGGTTAGTCAATACCAAACATCTTCAAGGGTTTTGAAATGGTTTTCGCCAATGTGAGACTTCATCATGGAGTCTCGACCAATACTGGGGATTTAGGGAAGGTAAGCATTTATACCATTTCGGTTATCTAGCTCTGTTCAAGGGTTTTGAGTTCGGTTTGGCCCATGTAAGACATCATCAAGGATTAAAAGTTGGTTTCGATATACAAAAATATAGAACATATCTATATATAAAAACATTATATTATGTTTTCACTTGTTCTTAACCTTGAAGACTAAACGTGTTTCAAAGTGTGAGACACTTATTTAGTGAGACCATATTATATAAAAAATGTGTGTCCACTGTTGGACTTTATAATACTGGTAAGCTTTTTATTTTTTATTTTTCGAAGAACTAATTATGTTCCACAAACTTTCGCTGGGCCTGAAGTTATTAGTAATTAAGGTGCGACACAGATAACGGTATAGCTACAGAAGGAATATAGATGCGATGATCACACAACTCTATTAAATTAAAATTTATTATCTCTTACAGGCTAGGTAGACCCACTAATTTCATTTTTATATTGAAAATAAGTAGTAATAAGGAAACTCAGATTTTGTTACCATTTTAACATGATTCAAAACCTGTTTTTAATCTATCAGTTTTGCTATTTAGTTATCTAAATAATTATTAAAGAATATCATTAAAATAATCCTAATCCAAATACACATGGGAACATAAGGCAGGCCAAAGAAAACAGGTGGCTATTGGTTACATGCAGCTGTTAGGTGAGGATGCGGTTAACGATCATGCATACCAGTGGCAAAGGCTTGGAGTTCAATGATCACGTCTTATATTATGGCAACATTTCCTAAACTCATTTAGCAAACTTACCAATAGATGCGAACGGCAGCCACTAAAGTAATACAATGGGGAGCTAGGGTCGTGGATTCTTCGGTACACTTTAATAATTATTATTAGGCGCCACCTAGTTAACTGAGACTCAACTAGGAAAAATTTACAATGTTATTAAATCCTGAAAAATTATTTTTAGAGGAGCTTTTCAATAAGACATTATATTTCCCCAAAATAAATACCTTAATTTCCCCCTACTATGGATGAGATCCCTTGATATAAAAAAACAATTATACAGTACAATTTGCATCACATGTATAAACAATAAAACAATAAGAAAAAAACGCTTACATAATATTGACTATTATTGACAATTGTGTCAAATCACAACTGTTAAGCAAATAACCTGTTGTACTAATTAATAGGTTACTTAAATGATAAGTTGGTATATAGCGCACTGGTTTTAAATTTCATGAATTTTATTCTGCAGCAAAGATATAAAATAAGACATGGGAAACTAGTCACTTAATATGTAGAAAATCTACACTTTGTCAAGACAGTCTTACAAAAAAGTAAATGATATTACTTACAACTTATGAAGTAGATATTTCTAATTTTAAATTATTCTCCAAATTAATACCAGTATTATACGGTTCATGTATCTCCAAAACATGGCAATTCATAACTTGATCTTTCCAAACATTGGTACACAACATCCAGCCAATGATAATCAACAACGACATAACACGCAAATGATGGTTTTAACCCAAAACACGCAAAAATAGAAATCGCAAGTAAGGGGAAGCGATATATGGAGAGGACCCTACAAACAATAGTTTGTCTTAACAAAAAATAAATATCTAACATTGAAAAGTTTACTCATAACCTAACGAGTTTGTCATCTTATCTATAGAACTATCTATAGGGTCTATTTCCTGGTAATAGCCAGGGGAACAAAACAAGTAGTGTCCATTCCAGAGACTTCTTCAAAACCAATATTCGTCAATTCCAAGGATAGGCAATATGAGAGCAACAGTAACATAGATTCTTCTAGAAAGATTGAAAAATACAATTAATTCCACTGAAGGCAGCATGAAGATTTTGTCACTTACCAGGTGGAGGTGGGTTTCTCATAGCTTAACAAAAACTTTAGTTAGCAGCCTCCATAACACCGGCACGGGTTAGGGTCGAAATACATTAACGTAACAGAAACACCATGAAATAATGGCCCCAATTATTTCAACCAGTTCATGAGGCCCCTAAAACAAAAAAGATCCACAAAGAATGCCAGCCTATTGACTCCTCGCCGGCCTAGGGGAGCCCGTATTTTTCACAGAACGAATTTCAACGTCGTTATCCGAACCATTGTCGCCAAATTAACTCAGTTGAAGTAACGAAACCAAGCGCATGATGGAACACCTAACGGCATACCTTGGTTAATCGAACTTCTGCTCTAAACCATATTCGCCAAGCAGCAAGTAAATATGCTTTAAAAATCTGCAGGGAACCGTTACCTGGGAACGTCGATTCGATTGAACCTGTATAACTGTCAAAATCATATGTGCCTGAGGCTCGACCCTTAATAAATGGAAACACGAAATCTCCTCGAAGGACGAAGAAAACAAAAAGAAATAATATACCAAAACACAATTAGATAAATGAATTATAACATACATTACGAATTGGCTTAAAATAATAAAAACAATGTTACATTTGTGTCGAACAAAGTGTTAAGCTTTTATTAACTTTTAGATCAGCGAAAAGCTTGTGAGCATTTTCCTGAGTGATTAAAAGGGAGCTGAAATATTAAAATCTGTGAAAACAATATGTAACAAATTGAACTGCACGACCAGAGCCTTTGAAATATATTTCCGAAACCTAGTTGATCACCTGCTACTCAGAAAGGGATATAAATCAGATCTGATGTTATTATCATAGCATAAGTATCTAGTACATCATACTGAGAAATAAGTATAAATATAGAAAGTATATTCAATAACTTCCAAGCTAAAACAAGGTAATGTACTTTATACACTGTACATATATTGGAATAATCCAATCTAAATTATGTTTGCAAACAAATATAAATATGTAATAAGCATAGCTGTAGCATTTGTTTAAGCTAAAGTTTGAAAATGCTACAATATATGTAAAGTCACTGTTAAAGCATGGGGGCTCGCAAATGCTGTTCTATTAGTTGTAAAAAGCAATAAAAAAGGTGTGTGCTTAATACTACACGACAGGTGTCAAAACTTCAACAATGCACAAGTATTGTTTGTGTTCTATACTTTGAAATTACTTGCCACAACTTCAAACTTTAAATTATCATTTTAACTTCAAATCTCCCATAAAATCGACAAAAACTACTTAGCGCGTGTGAAAAATATTCAAATAGTCCGATCGCGGCTCATTTTCCTATCTTCAATTCGTTTTCGATGAAACTTCAGGCCATTAAATGATCATGTTGCGGTGGTAATTTAGGAACTGTTTATTAACTATTTAATCTATTTAATTTTCGTTAGGTCATCTGTTAATTAATACATTTATTTACGATTTTTATTTCCACTTGCGTTACCTGTATTACTGCAGGTAATTATTAATCACCATATTTGTTACTTACCAAGCGATTTATTTAGCGTATTATTTTGCGGTTATTCACGATTAATTGACGCATTTATTTATTTATTATTTATTTATTAGTTAATCTCTTTCAATTGGTGCAACAGATATTTGTTTTGCATAACAGTTGGTTGCAGATTTTTCTAACGATGCTCAATAGTAGTTACTTAAACATAATATACCATATAAATTTAATTTAAATAATTACTACCTCAGGTATTATGTCACGTGAAGTAAATAATTTCAGCTAGTATTTAAAAAAGTAATTTAATTACTCACCATGGTTTCTTTAAATTTAGTCGCTAACGTCTGTGGTTTTTAAAAATACCGAGTACAGTGAGTAATAGATTTTTTTCTCTTTAATTCCAGTTGGCTTGAAGGCAAATTCTTTCTATTTAAAATTGTAATGCAACGAACTGACCATATTTTACGATAATAAGCCAATTTTTTTATTCATCTTTCTACCAGTTTCATTCATTATTTTTTAGTACTAGTGTTCCAAAAGGAAAGTAAGTGGTAAACATAGTAGATCCGAATTAATTGGGCTCAATAACTGAATTATTTTGATTTATATTTGTTTTGGATTAATTTTAATTTTGGTTTTATGGTATATATATTTTTTATTAGTAAATTTTTGCCCTCCGCCGCTGATTCTATTGCTTATATTTCATTTTGTTGCGAAGCCTAACCCACATTACCACTGGCGATTATCTGACTTGTGCCGTCTATAAGTTGATGGTTCGTTTTAAATAAATAACTCCCTCCTCTCTCTATCATTTGAGCTAGGGCCTAATTTGCACTTTTCAAAGGCAACTCGTGCTGGCCTAGACATCATTAAGTGCAAATTTTCTTAACTATATTCGCATTCTGAAACCGATGTAATTAGAAGATAATAAAGAGCTTGGCAACATATATCAAAATATTGCTTTGAAAAGGAAATTTGTCACAAATATGGTGCTGAGGATGCAAGCAATGAATGTACTGCAAAAGAATAGTAAACTAAGGCCAGAAAATTTTGGTACCAAAAATACAATAGATCAAATTCAGAAATAATTAAATTCAAAGAGAAGTGCCTATTGCGATAAGTTTGATAAATGTCTGCTGATCTTGATGTTTAAGAATGTAGAGCACAAAACTTAAATCCGTTGTTCTACAAATATAAGAAGTTAATAAAACACACTTTTCAAGAAACTTAGGAAAATAGATCTTCGCTAAAAACTGAAGGTCAAAGTCAAAGTCAAAGTATGCTTTATTGCCACAGAAAAATTCAAATAAATTTTATGGACAAAGCGAATTAAAATAAATAAACTAACCATAGTAGAGCAAATACAAAACAAAACAAAACTTAATATATACAATAATATATACGATAAAAATAGAACAACAACCAATTTTCAAGTTGAAATTGGTCACGATTTAACAAAAAAAAAACTATATTACAGAACATCATAAGCAGTTGAACCAGATCCACAGGAAGTACACAAAACATAGGGTAAAGAAACTCAGTGTTACCAAAATATGAAACATACATTATAGCGAAGCGTGCTGTTGGGAAAAATAAGGAAGGTCATGTCGGTGAACTTGATTCGGACAATGTGCATAGTCTGCAGAGTTGGAATACCCAGTAAAAGTAAACAAAACATGACTAAAATTGATAGCTTGGTATTTAATTTTCATTTATAGAATAATAAGTTCTTTCTTGTAGGTAAGCTTTCGTTTTTTCACGAAATTTAGCAAATGTAGGGATGGATTTAAGATGTAACGGGAGTGTATTGTATAACTTCTTGGAATTATAAAGAATAGAATTTTTTGTTAATTCAGAGGAGGGAAAAGGAAGGTAGATGTCCTGACTCGAATTTCTTGTTGGGTACTCATGTTGTGGCCTTTCGGGAAATATGGTTCGATATTTGCGTATTAAACAAGGTGTTTCTAAAATAAACAAAGCAGGAAGCGTAAGAATTTTATATTTTTTAAAGTAGTATTCGCAATGAGCTCTGCCATTAAGACCAAATAAATAACGAATTGCTCTCTTTTGAAGTTTGAAAATGGTAAGAAATTGCTCGGTGTTACAGCAGCCCCAAAATGGAAGGCCGTAGCGAAGATGAGATTCAAACAAAGAGAAGTAAGTGAGCCTGGCAGTAGACAGATTTAGTTCCTTCGAAACCGATCGAATTGCGAAGCAGGCAGAAGAAAGTTTTTTTGTTAAATAATCAATATGTGCGGACCACTTAAGGTTGGCACTAATATTCAAACCTAGGAATTTAGCCGATTCAACATATTTAATATTGCTGTTGTGGAGTAGCAAAGGTTGTTGTAAGGTTGTTTTATAAGATAAGGCTACCGTTTTATCAACGTTGAAACACAGCCAATTTGAGTCAGACCAAGTTTTGATTGTGACGAGATCGCTGAAGATATTAGAGTGTAGGGAGAAAGTATTAGAATCACTCCAAGTTATGCTTGTGTCGTCAGCAAAGAGAGAAATTTTACCATTGATTTTTAGGTATGTAATGTCATTAATATATATTAGAAAAAGGATAGGCCCAAGAACAGAGCCCTGTGGAACTCCACTGGTAATTAATCTGCAATCAGAATCAGAACCGTTCGCTCTAACAAACTGCTGTCTATTTTCAAGATAAGATTGAAACCAGTTCGAAGGAATACCACGGATTCCATAAAAATTTAGTTTTCTTAACAAGATGTCATGACACACACAGTCAAACGCTTTAGCGTAATCACACAAGACTGTAGCAGTGGGGAGATTGTTGTTAAGGGATGAGTAAACATCGTGAAGCAACGAGAACATGGCGTCATTAGTACACTTGTTTGGAAAAAATCCGAACTGTTCCAGGGACAGTATGCCATGTCTAAGGAGAAATGGCATGAGGAGGTTTTGTTTAATTTTGATAGACGAATTAAAAGAATAGTTGAGCTAAGCATCAAACTACATTTAGTAACACCAAATTATTAAAAAAGAGTAATTGCACTTGTTTGGGTTAGTAATACTTATTTAATTAGATAACTATATAGAAATCAGAATGAAGAAAAAAACAACACAAATTATGTTTTGCAACACATTTTTCTGATGGCAAATAAAATGAAAGCAAAGATTTTTTTTCCATTAATTAAAAGGAATCTAGCCCCGGAGAGTCGTGTTACAATTGCCCGGCCCCTGTAGTGGGGTCGTTTGAGCGCCACCAGTTCCAGCTTTTTCAACATATCGACATACCACTTATCAGAAGTGTTAGAGTAGGAAGGTGAAGAATCCTCCACGGCTACGATATCTTCTGTCAAAACTGGTACGGACCTAGATAGAAAATCTGGCACTATATTACTATATGCTCTTTGCCTTTTCGATGGATTAGTTGAAAATCATAAGGTTGTAAACAAAGAGCCCAACGACCAAGTCAACCCTGCGGATCCTTTAAATTATGTAACCACAATAAGGAATGATGGTATGTGATCACCTTAAAATGAACTCCCTCTAAATAATGTCTACGTTTTTCCACACTCCAAATCACTGCAAGACACTCCTTTTCCGTGACTGTCAACTTCATTTCCTGCCTAGTAAGGGAACGTGAGAGATAGGCAATTACTTTTTCCCCATCATCGAATTGCTGGGTTAGAACAGCGCCTAAGCCATAAGAAGAAGCGTCAGTTTGAAGAGTAAACATGCGGATAAAATCAAGACAGGACAAGACTGGAGCGGTAACAAAAGCTTCTTTAATTGATTTGAAAGATTCATGACAATATGGAATCCATTCCCATTTCATGTTCTTTTTAGTAAGCCGAGTAATAGGGGCAATAACAGAAGAAAAGTTAGGAACAAATCGTCTGTACCAGGAAGCGGTCCCAATAAAACGTCGGATCTCAGTCACAATCTTTGGGGGTGAGATATTGATAATAGCCTGCACTTTTTCTGGATCGGGCCCTAATCCTTTAGAATCCACGACATAACCAAGATATTTCAATTGTGGTTTGCAAAAGTGACATTTTCCTTGAGAAACCTTTAGTCCGGCTTCTTCTAAACGGTCAAACACAAGACCTAATATCCTCAAATGGTCTGAAAATGTCTTGGAAATAATAATGATGTCATCCAAATAGACCATGACGTTGTTTTCCAAGTCAACACCTAAGACACGATCGATAATACGTTGCCAGGTAGCAGGCACATTGGTTAAATCGAAAGGCATGTGCAGAAAATGGAAAAGGTTTCGACCTGGAACAGTGAATGCTGTAATCTCACGAGAAGACTCATTAAGAGGTACCTGCCAGAATGCTGATTTTATATCAATGGAGCTGATACAATGTGCGTCGCGGAGACGGTCTAAAATGGCGGAAATATAGGGAATGGGAAAGCTGTCTTTTTTAGTAATAGAGTTGACCTTTCTAAAGTCGATACAAAAGCGATAATCATTGTCTTTCTTGCGTACCAAACATACAGGACTAGACCAGGGACTTTTTGATGGTTCTATTACACCTAGCCTTAACATTTCATCTATTTCCTTATCGATAATCGCCTGCTTGAACGGAGAGACGAGGCAATAACGCTGTTTAATAGGTCTTGAGCCAGGTTCTAATTCGATTACATGCTCAGCTACTTTGCACTAACCAAGACCAGTACTAAAATATCTATTATACGTGTCCTATCTAACAAGGTTACAGGTGTCTGGAAATAACCTATACTTGAACAAGTCTGACCATTAGCAAGAGTACATGTGGTCTGATTTTTAATAAGTTTTAAACCTAATCCCTGCAAAATTTCTAAACCAGGTTGACCAACAATAGTCCGAGTAGATCCGGAATCTAGTAAGCCTAAGATAGGGTGACCCAAAACAGAAATCTCCAAATATGGGCGCTCATCGCCGTGTGCATGTGCAATAATAAAGTCCAAAAAATTCTTATTAGGGAAATTAATGTTATTGGTCGGTGGAGTGGAAATAACAGGAGAGGTCTGCCGACCTAACGACTCTCCCGAATACCGTTTCCCGAACCGGAACACTTTGGACAATTTCGAGTAGTCACATCTGGAGTACCACAACGATAACAATGGATCTTTTTACTGCTAGGGCATTGCCGATTTAAATGGCCTGTCTGGTCGCAGTTCCAACAAGTAACTGGACGCCTAGGAAAAGATGTTATCTCTGCTGGTGCTTGTGTTGCTGGTAATCCAACTACATCGATAGGAGGTGGATGATCACTGTACACACTGGAAGCAGAGGCATCAGAAGCTATTAAGGCAAAATCAGGTTCGACAAAATTTTGCCATCTCTTAGATGGTGGAATATAATGATCAGCTCGATATTTTTTAGCTTCAAGCTTAAGACACTCGGTCTCCAACTCCTCCAATGAAGTAACAACAGGAAGCTGAGTTGTATAGAATGAAGACAAATTCCTTGAAATAATATCCAGTTGAACATCATCAGACATACCTCCATAACGCCTAAACAAAGCACTCATACTAGACAAATAATCTACGATACTCTCAGACTGGTCTTGAGTTCTTTCCAAAATTTCTTTAAATAACCTAGCTTTATAATCAGGTGGTTCAAAATGTTTACACAGGAGATCAGACAAACTTTTCCAGTTAACAAACCTAGCTCGATTAGCACAAAACCAATTCAAGGCTCTGTCAGAAAACAAATCTATAGCTGACTCAAAAAACTCCTGTTCAGATATACCCCTAGCAATTCGTAACTCAGAAACTCTTTCTAAAAAGTTGTGAACAGAAAGTTGTTTACGGTCACCAGAGAATTTAAGATTCCATTTTTCCACACGAGTTTTAAAATTACTAGAGTGACAACGACAACGAATTTTAGTTGGCGTAGGATTAGTTGGTGGCGTATTAGAATTTAAACTAGCAACAGAAGAGTCAGAATCCGAATCATCTAACTGCGTTTTACTTAATAAAGCAATCAAATCTTTATCCGATTTTTAAAGTGAATCTAGACTATCTAGAGCACTGATTTTGAATGTAGCTGCACTGATTTTGAATGTAGCAATGATAATATGCAGCAATGAACTGCCATAATAATTAAATCAAAAGACTCGATAAATTAATAAAAGAGCAAAACTAGAATAAAGCTATTGAAAGCGTGGCTGCCGGTGCTTGATTCATATTATAAAGAGATAAAATTCAGAGCGGTTATATCACTCGATTAATGAATGAAAAGAATAAAATTATGGAGCCAACGCTTGACTTTTATTAAAAAGAGAGAAAATTCAGAGCAATCAGATTAACTGGTCCGATAAACCAGTGAATAAATGAAAGTAAAATTAATGAGCTAGCTCAGAGCCTGGCGGTCAATGTTTGATCTATATTAAAGGAGGAAAACTAGAGCGATTATATTAATTAGATAATCAAACGAATCGAAGAAAGATCAAGCTTCTGTACAATACCCCAAATCCGGTCGTCGAACTCTGGTGGAGGCGCCGGGCACATAGATACCTCAGGTACTGCCTCTCGACGGCCCCGAGAGAAGATCTAGCCGAGGTCTCGATAGCTTGGTGTCGAGATTGGCTGTTAAGTGCTGCGGGTGAAGTCTGCTTCCAACCCACTAGAACAGGGTGATTCTAGCTGCAGGTAAAGGTAGTCGCCTGCGGGTAAGCGTGGTGGCCCTCCGGGAAAAAGCCCTCGATCGTGTGTGTGAGGACTAACAATGAGAGATTCGACGGTCTCGGTCTTATATGACGGACGTGGCAAGCCGCCAGTACAGTATGTAGATCCCGAAAAATCGGTCGTGTCAAAACACCAAGAGATTTCACAATATATCCCCAATAAATGGGGTGAATTAAATCACAAACTAAATGTGTAGTCTCTGACTGCACTAGCAGAAGGTTTCTTTCCCTCGCCAAACGATCAAACTAGAAGGAACTCTCGATCGTTTTCGTCAATTTGCCTTTGCTTACGTCCGATTAAGAAGTAGGGATGGCCTGAAACAAGCCGAGCGATTTCGATACGGGGAATAATTCCAAGACAATAAACGCCTTAATTCTCGTTTATTAGGATGATAAACGACGGCGGAAGCCACGAATAGTGAGCTAAAATTACATTTTTCAAGAAATGCTAGGAAATACTCTTACGAGAATGATAAACCTTTAAGAATCTAAATCGAGAGCGACAAATACGAATGGATAGCCCATCCCTATTATTTGGAAAGAAACCTTACAAAAACTACAGTCTGCCGTATAAAGCGATAAATATATGTAAAGCAGAGGTTCAAAAACGATCCAACTATCTTCAGAAATGGCGGCCGGTAATTGGTGTTCGGCAACCAAGGGGTTCCCAAAAGGTTATTGAATATGCCAACCAAAATTAAAATATGGATCAACAAGTCAAATGCAGCGCATTTGCAGGCTTCACTAACAGAATTCTTAAAAATATAAATCGGTTGGTTGACCGTTCTAAGGTAATGTAACACAAATCAAGCCAAGCTATTCTAATAGTAATGTGCATCGCTTATCAACTACAATAAATAGAGTCACAACGTATCATAAATGCTAATACAAATATACAGTTAACCTATACTTAGACTATAGTTAATTCATATTAGGAAAAGCGGCAATTTCAAGCGAATTGTTAGCAAATAGAAACAATAAATTTAGAATTGATAAACCGATGAGTGCAAAATACAGCATCTTTTTTTAATAAATGCGGCATATAAATTAAATTTTAAAAAGGGTTGACATTGGTAAAATGAACCTGTTATAATTTGAAACTATCAAAAAAACTAATGTAACACATAAAAAATAAAATATGCGCTATTGAACGTAATATTTCAGGTTGATCCTTGCCCATTATTGAAACTGTGTGAAAACTAATGTTGAGGATTAGCCAAAAACTTTTGTAAGATTATTTGAGTTTTCAGCACCATTAATAGGTATCTAACTTCAATAACTTCACACTTTTTTTCATTTGGAAACGGTGGTATTGTAATACCCTTGGGCAAGAAGAAAAACAAGCAGTTATTCAAATTAACTGCATACTAATTATATAACTGATCCACACTCGGTGGCACTTAAACTACTAAATTACTAAATAATAGTATACCCTACATAACTATATTATGTTTATTATAACATACGCTAGTTTTATTACAACCTCATTAGCAGTGCGTTTAAATGTTACGGATTTTTTTTAAATCCTGATATATTATTATTCTAAAATACTCTTTACAACTCAATATAAATCAACAAATATAAAAAAAGACAAAATTATTCACGGCAGAACTACTAAGATATAAATCTCTTTGCAAATAGTGCAAACTGGGAGGAACGATAGTAAAATACGACTGCAGCGCCATCAAAATAGCAAGAATTTATAACACTCTCTTTAATTGCTCTTTTTACAGTCCAATTGATGCAGCGGTTGGTGAGATCTGGAACATATATAAATGCTGCCTTATATACAACTCGTTTTTTAATTAACAAAACATTTAGAATAATGTATTTTTCGGCAAGATAGTAGTGAAACGTTAATTCTTGTGAGTCGCAAGCATTAACGCGTTTTAATTATGCTGTAGCCACGTATGGAAGCATTTGCGTTCTTCTGATGCTCGAACAATCGAAAATGGTTATTAATAAATCTATTGGTAGGTTAAACTTAAGACAAAATTATACTTCTGTGCCCCTAGAGGTATCTTTTGGTAATCCCTAACGTGTTTAGTAATCTTCCATTATCCTGAACAAACTACCCCCCTACATGTTTGAAAAAAAAAACATTCAGGTCGAATATACATTATATTTATCATATTTAAAATTGTTTGACGCACCCCTATGTAGGACGTCAAAGCATCGTGAACCGCTTTCTTATGGCTTTGATTATGCAAGATTTCTGATACCATATTTGTGCTAAGATTTGAATGTAAAGAAATCTATTCATTTTGGCATAATGTTATCTTTATTTCTCTGTTTTAGTTCTGTTGTTTTATTTGTGTAAGTAGTAGTAAATGATTTGTTCGTGGCAGAGTTGTACTTATCCAAATAAAACGAAAAATATGGGCATGAAATGGAATGATATAATTTAATTTGAAGTAAAATGACACTTAATGGTAATTAGTTTGTAACTATTACAAATATGATGGATAGAATCCGGTTCACTTGACCTATTTAAAATATTATTGTCAAATTTCAGAAAATCTAACCCAAACTAACCCAAACTAATCCAAGAAGTTTGGCAACATGTGTATGCAGTCATAAAGTATACCCAATCGTTTTTTTTTGTTCATATACAACTCTTCAATATACCTTAGAGCTCCTCACAAAAAAAATTAAAATATAACATTTTTATGTATAATGGGCTTAAAATTATCATAATTATATTTAATTTTACCTAAATTAAATGAATAAACTTCATATTGTAGATACTACTCAAAATTGTTAATATAAGGTTTTAGAAAATTTTCTCTAACATGTAACAATCTGATTTCGCCACTGTAGGAGATTGTAAATTATATGTTATATGCTGTATTTTGCAACAAAAGATTCTATATTTTGTGGTATAAATTATTGAGTATTAACCTCTTCTGTTAATTAATTATAAATTCATTTATTTGATTTGTTGTTAATAAGTTTAGTTGCAGCATTTAATCACGTTAATTAAATATACATACGATTATTAATAGCTTTTATGACACTGTTGATGCAGTAAGTGGCTATTCTGATCATCATTTTTCTTATGTTGTCCTCCAGCACTTGGTGACTGCGTTTAATTTACTGTTGATACTCTATTGGCTTGCTTAGGTTAAATCAGATGACTAAAATAAGAATAATTATGATATTAGTTAAACTTCTTATTTATATTACAATAATTACGTTTACTTACAGTTCTGTATTTTTAAGAACTTAGTTAATAACTTACCTTTGATCCTCGTTAGATCGGTTAAATTTATATACTACTTTCAATTTGAATATTTCCGTGGTAATCTCGGGCTGATATGGCTTTAACTTGTTGGGGTCATTGATATGGTTTGAGATACTGCTGCTGCTTCCTTATTTACCTCTTAAGTCGAGAAATATTATTAGTTATTGCATTTTGCTTTCTCTTCAATAGTAAAAAACTAGTATCTTTTGCTCATTTTCTTCTAAGACTTATTGATTTCTGCATAAATTGCTTGCTTGTTGATGTTTCTTCTAATAGTGCTCTAGGGATTTAGGGCATATCTTTCACATATTTCCCCGGGGTTTCACCTTATTTTTCTTTAAATTTATCCCAACCGTCAATGTTTGTTTTAGTTTCTTATGTTTTAGTAGATTTTGGGGTTATTCTGTGGTTCCCCTTCTTACCGATAGTTGTACACTTTGATATCTGAGATTTCTACTTTATAATTATCTTTTCCGGTGGCATGATATAAGTTTTGTAATATTCGATTGGTAGCCTTGAATATTAGTCATGGGTTATTTTCCTAAATTGTTGCTGTCGATTTTTAAAATGTATGAACATTTTATAAAGTATTACTTTTAAAATTAGTAACCCGGATTTTTTTTGGGATGCGAAATCCGAATATGGACACCTTCTCACTGTGGTCGTTAGAAGGCGCTTCGCGCAGCACTTCTGCTGGTTTAAAACAGCTATAACTTTTCCTCAGTGTAGCTTTTTACCTTTTTCGTTAAGAAAATAATTTCCCCGAACTTTTTTAGGCGAAATAGGTACTCTTGTTAAGATCCGCTGAAGTAAGTCGTTTTCGATATATGTTGGTTTTTAGTGTTCGAAGCCTCACCGGAATATTCAAATTATTTTGAATAAAAAAATTTGGCTCATATCTTTGAGAATGAAATTTGGTCAGTGAATTAGCAGTGCAAAATGGATTTTTTAGACAATTTTTTGGAGGGTACGTTCCTAAAGGTGCGTATAAATATAGCGAGACGCGCACGAAACGCGAGCCTACCGCGAGTATTCTGCATCCATCAGGAGAGACGTGCATGCCACGAGCCATCGACGAGCTTTTGGATTTGCTTTTTAGCTCACTTCAGAATTATCGTGGTTGCGTGAAGAAGTGCGACAGAATTGCAACATGTTTTTCCCATTAAAGTTAGCAAGCAAGTGAATATTTTGATTAAAAACAAGCCTAACACCGGAGAGTCGTGTTTGCAATGCCCGGCTCCGGGAGTGAAGTCGTAGAGCGCCAGCAGTTCTTCCCAACTAAACTGGAAAAGCTCCGCTGGTGTTGTACGGGGTTGTTATGCACGCTTATCAAGCAAAGAAACTCAATCTTAACTTAACAAGAAGACACAATCTAAATTTACGGATCAATTTATTAGCTTCTAGGATTTTTCTCAACAGCAACAATCCTACAGTAAAATTTTAGAATTGAAAGGCAAAGGAATGTCAAAAGATTATTAAGTAATTAATAATAATGGTACAATATGAGGATTGTACGGAGACCAATTCTGTTGTTAACTCGGTACTGTATGCCTTACACTTAAACGCTCTAAACACTAGAATCCGAAGTGATCACTTTGGTTTACCTAAGCTTATTACATATATGTATGCGTGTGCAGGTAGCTGCACCAATTATAAATGAAGCGATAATAATATCAATTGATAAATCACCACAATAATTATATCAATCAACCAGATAAACAAATTAATAAATGAAGAATAAAATTTATGAAAGCTATCTTAGAGCTTGGCTGTCAATGCTTGATTTATATTAAAAGATTAAGAGCGATTATATCAATCGGTCAGAAAAATATATAAATAAATAAAATAAATCTATCTTAAAGCTCGGCCGAAAAGACTAGATTTATATTTAAATATTAAAAGAAACGATTATCAATTGACCAGAAACATAAATGATTAAATTAGGTTTTGATGGCTCTTTCAAGGCCCAATCTATACTGCTAAATTCCTAATAATTAAACACAAAAAAAAGAAAATAATACTGCTTCTGTACGATACCCCGGCCCCAGTAAAACTGCCCCAGCTCCACGGTGCAGGCAAAAAGAGTATCTCGGGTGAAGGCGCCGGGCACCTGTAGCAAGAACCAGGTACTGGCTTAGCTGCGGTGGTATAACTGGCCGAAGACTGGTATAGCCCGGACTCGATCAACGGTGATAAGACTGGCTGTAGTATAGCACGGTGATGGAACTTGTAGCCCGGTGATAAGACCCTGTAATAACCCAATAGGAATTAGACAAAGTCCCTTATTTCAATGAAAAAACTATAGCCCCCTTGTATAAATATATTTTCTTTATAAAACAAATCCCCCCAAAAATCATCAATGGGTTTTCAATGACCATCAGCAAATAAAGATAAGGTACAGACAACTTAAATATAAAAAAGAAATAGGTATGAACAAAACTAAAGTCACATTAAAATAAAAATTCAGATATGATAATAGGAAATAGATAAAATAACTCATGGAATGCAATACAAATGGTGGTCAATGTACAAAAAAAGGTTAACACAAATAAGGCAATTAAATCGCTAAATTAGACAAAAAAAACTTTAGCATTAATTACCTCGCTGGAGTCGGAGGGTGGCTTGAGAATCAACGATCTCGATCTCGCACGATGAGCTCGGAAAGCCTCTAGAAATAATGGAAAAAAGCCATTAGCATCATGGCGTCCACGTGTTTCACAAGCAAGTCAAAACACAAACTAGAAACTCAACACAATATCCCCTAGAAGAGTAGGATAAAATGCAACACTAAAAGCTGAGTCACTATGACTGCACTAAAGCAAAAACCTTTTTTTATCACCGAAGGGTATTTCTAGAAGAATGAGATCATCGGTTTCAGTCAATGTGTCTTTCCACTTCCACGAGATTAGAGAACAAAAATTATAGGGCGAAGAAAATGCCTAAAGAAACTAACGATTCGATACGAGAAATAATTCTAAGATAATAAACGTCTTAGTTCTCGTTTATTATGGTTGTAAAACGACGGCGGAAGCCACAATTAATGAGCTGAAATTAAATTTTTCAGGAAATGCTAGGAAATACTCCTACCAAAAATAATAAACCTTTAAAAATCTAAATCGAACGCAACAATTACGGGAGGATAGACCATTTCTACTGCCCAGTGCCACCAACTGGATATTACAAAAGTTACAGCCGGCCGCATGGAAAAATAAAACAGAGGTCCCAAAAAGTTATCAGAAATTATCACCCGGCGACTGGAATTTAACAACCGGGGGTCCCAAAAAATTATGAACTATTCAAACCGAAAATAAAATATGAATTTGACGGATCTAATGAGACTTTACAGTAGGCTTTATTAACCCAACTCTTAAAAATATAGAATGGTTTGCTGGCCGTTCTACGGTAATGTAATATAAAATCAAAGTTATACTAATAACATAATTTCCTATTTTAGTGATTTGATCAAACCTAAGCGATCTGTGTTTCGCTTGTCAACTAAAATAAATATAGTCACAAAGTGCCTGAGGGCTACATAAGAGAAAGGGATAATTAAAATAGCTAAGCAAGGCCACAACGGTGTTATAAAAGCTAATACAAATCTTTCCTTAACCTATATGTAGAATAAAATTAATTTACATTAATAAATGCGGCAACATTAAGCTCATTGACAACAAATCGAATCAATAAATTTAGAATTAATTAACCGAAGAGGTCAATACATAATAATTCTTACCGCAGAATATAGCATCTTTTATTGCTAAATGCAGCATATAAAATGAACTTTAAAATCTTTTACACTGGCCAAATCAAACTGTTACAGAACAATCGTGGTTGCGTAATTAAGAGAAGAAAAGAGTATACCTAGAAAAAATAGACCTGCCATGTCTGACGACGAAGAACAAACTGCAGCTCTATTAGTTATGTGCAGTGGTGCTTTATTGATTTCATCAAGTTTATTAAATAATAAAAAGCGATGGTGGCGAGTTGCGTTATATAAAAAACGTTCAGGATCGGAACTTCTAGCAGATCTAAAGTTCCAGCATATCAGTGGACAATACAAAAATGTTTGAATAATTTAGGGGCCTCCACTAAATGTAACATGGTTTCTTCGGACCGCTCCATATTCACCAACAACAACTATCGCTGCAAACTAAATTTTGAACGAGCCTGCCACGAACCCGTCCCACTAGACGCGCAATCCCTTTGAGGTCACCCCAAAAACCGACAGAAAACGCATCGCTGCATCTTTTTGGTTGCATCACTTTGAATTGTACAGCATGAAATAAAGGCAGGGGGAAGGGAGAAGTCTGACTGATTGAAATGCCTATAACTTTGGTTTGACTCAACATATTTGAGCAAACTAGGTCTCGTTTGAGAGAAGAAACCTTGCTTATTAAGAAAAAAATATATACCCATGACAAATTGGTTTTCGCTGCTCCCGCTAGGGGGTGCCAATTCAAAAGTTCATAGTTTTCTTCACTTTTCTCCTAAATTTTAAATATAATGATACAATTATTTTAACAGAAACAGAAACTAGATTAAATTTGCAAGAAAAAACCTTCAACCGCATATCGATAACTTCACACGTTCAGGAGATATTGCCAGAAGAGCATTTTTTAAACAATGCATGCATTAAAAAAGCAAATTATTTTTCGAATTTTTATGGTCAAAAATGTTGTATTAACAAAAATAATCAAAACAACCATGAAAATAACATTAATGATACTATAATAATAACATAATAGTGAATAAGTGTTAATTGCCCCTTAGGACTGCTCCAACATTTTAAAAAATTTGGTGCAAAAATTGAACGAAGCTTATCTCAGGTATCCAGTTTTACTATAATAGCTATCGTGATTCTTCTCCTAAATTAAAATAATATCAGCTAAAAATTTGGAAATATTAGCAGAATAAAATCAAAATTTTGCCCTTTTTCTGACGAACTTCGGATTCACCATTCACACGCATGTTTTAATACTTTTTCAAATTTAATAGAAACAAAACTTCTTTGAAAGAAATGTCAATTTTTTTCCACTCTTGGCACAGCGATTACGCGATACTGGCAGTTTTCGTCGTTCTAATTTCCGTAGACGTCGCAATGGAAGAACTTAAGACAATATTATTAATGTCCTGGCATACATATAGTGTAATAGGCAGATAGGAACTAGGGCATTATCTTCAGACTTGGGTATAGCACGAACTACTGTTCGTAATATTTTAAAAGACTACAGGTAAATTTACTACATTAATTACCATATCCTTTTCCATACACAGTTCATGGACCGACGACTGTAACTTTCATAGCGATGGGAGAGGACAGACATAATATGCATTACTGGTCTGCTGAATATCCGCATTGGATGCGGGAAGTGCAGCACCAAGGCCGCTGGAGTCTGAACGTGTGGTGTGGCATTATAGAAAATCAAATTATCAAACCCTACTTTTTCGATAGACCCTTAACTGGCGACGTTGTTCTAGACTTTTTGATTATTGAGTTGCCGATTTTGTTAGAAGATGTGCCATTGAAACTATTAGGCTAAACATGATTCGGCACTTGGACAGTTGCCCAACTCATTTTTCTATTGATGTGCGAAACCATATCGATCAGAACCTTCAGGAGCGCTGGATAGGAAGGGGAAGCTTATTTCATTGGTCGGCCAGGTCGCCCGACTTGACGTGTCTCTACTTCTATAGGAGACACCAAACCGACGATAAGGATAGACATGGAAAATAGGATTCGACATTCAACTACCAGCGGCTGAAATCGAAACGGCAGTTTTCTTCACCCAACAAAGATTGAAACAATGTGTGGAACATGATGGGAAACAGTTAGAACACATGAGACATTAAATTGAAATGTTTTATTCGAATTCGATCCTTTAAATGAGTGTTTAATAATTATTCTTGATAATATATATTTTTGTTAGAATAGAATAGAATAGAATCTTTATTTGTAAAACACATACATAAGTATTTTTACACGTCATAAAGCAGTACAGTAAACATTACATGAATACATTAAAATAAATTGTCAAAATTTACAGATAAAACTCCTTAAAACTAGATCTACTGAATGTTAAAAACTTATGATAACAGGACAATACACAAATTCAAAATATCAACACACTACAGTTAACAATCTTAAAAAAAAATGTCAGCACAACAAATTAAAATTACTCTGAAAATACTCCTCAAATGAATAAAATGCACTTTGAACTAAGTAATATTTAATTTTTTGTTTGAACCGTTTTTCAGGCAATAGTCTTATTTGTTTGGGAAGGGCATTAAAGAATTTAATTCAATAATACCTGGTACCATTTCTTGCCCTTGCAAGGCGATGCTGTACAGGGACCAGATTGGCACTGTTTCTGGTTTGATAATTATGTATGTCCAGATGCGACGTCATGATGTTCAGATTTTGTTTGATGTACATAAGGCACTGGAGAATATAAACACAGGGAAGTGTTAGTATCCGAAACCGGATGAAACTCTCCCGACAATCATCCCGATATCCAAGCCTCGCAACAAGTCTAATGCATTTACGTTGCTGTTTAAAAACTTTAATAGTGTGGGGGGAATGACCCCACTCCAAGATAGCATAAGACATTTTGGAGCCAAAATAGCCATGGTAGGCCGCCAGAAGAGCATCAGTAGACAAAGACTTAGACAGATTTCTTACCAGGTACAATGCTCTAGACAGTCCCTTGCTCACATGCAATATGTGACCCTCCCAGGACAGATCTGTGGCGAGGGAGACTCCCAAGAAGGTAACCTCCTCCGAGCAGTTGGTCAGCAATTGGTGGTTTGATTGGCCTCTTCTGAGGGTAAAATTGATAGTCTGGGTCTTCTCCGCATTCATACACAGGCTGTTCGCAAGAAACCAGTCGTTGATTGCTGACAATGATTCTATGATACCAGAGTCATCAATCTCTGTAGGACGATATGTTCGGAAGACAGTGGTGTCATCTGCAAACATAATTACTTTGTTGTTGTTTAGATCCAGGTTTGCTAGATCGTTCACGTAGATCAGAAACAGGACTGGTCCAAGCACTGAACCCTGGGGCACTCCAAACCGAACCCTCTCCCTCTGAGAGACACCCTGGTTATACGACACAAACTGCACACGGTCAGAGAGGTAAGAGTGTAGTAGCTGAACACTGTTGGGCTCAAAGCCATAAAATGGAAGTTTATTTAAAAGAGTTTCATGCCGCACACAGTCAAAAGCCCTTGTCAGATCTAGACATGAGGCATAAGTATGCACAGTTGCTCTCAAACCCACTTAGGATGTGTTCGATCAGACAGTCAACTGCAAGTGTGGTGCTTTTCTTATTTCGGAATCCAAATTGATGTTGGAAGAAGAGTTTGTTTATCTCGAAGTGTTCAGTAATTTGTGACTTTAGGGCAGATTCAAAGACCTTTGACAGGACAGGCAACAATGAGATGGGACGGTAGTTGGAACAGTCCTCAGTAGGGCCTTTATTTTTATATATAGGTATAACTTTTGCTGTTTTGAACACTAGGGGAAACTTTTGTACGGAGATGGCCTGGTTAGTAAGCTTAGTAAGAGGATAAACTATAAGGTTCTTAAGGGTTTTTATTATTTTTGTATTGATCTCAAAACAGTCTCTACTTTTACTATTTTTGATATTAGAAAGGATTTGTCTTACATTATTATATGAAATTTCTTGAAAACTAAAAGAACTATTGGATTTTACATTTTTAAGGTATTCCGTGAATTGGCAGTTGGGAGCTGGGAGGGTTTCAGCAATGTTGCTGGCAATATTAATAAAATGATTATTGAAATGGACCGCATTCAAAGCTGTAGAAGGTTTTGAAGTTACTGTGGGTTTATTGTTCTTTATTACTTGCCACATTGCAGTTTGAGGATTTGCTGCATTATTAATGAAATTATGTTATTTTAGCCATGGCATGCTTGACCACAGAAGTTCGAAACTTATTCGTTTTTTCAATGCATGAATTGTTAAAAAATTCTTTTCTGGCAATAACTCTTGAACGCGTGAAGTTATCGACATGCGGTTTAGAGTTTTTCCTGCAAATTTGATCTATTTTCTGTTTCTGTTGAAAAAATTATCTTATATTTGATATTCCCGAGAAAAATTTAAAACTATGAACTTTTGAATTGGTTTATTAAGAACAAAATATACCCATGACAAATTAGTTTTGCTGCTCCCGCTAGGGAACTAATTTATCATGGGTATATTTTGTTCTTATTAAACAAGGTTTCCTCTCTCAAATGAGACCTAATTTGCTCAAATATGTTGAGTCAAACTAAGGTTATAAGCATTTCAATCAGTCAGACTTCTCACTTCCCCCTCGCCTTTATTTGATGCTCTACACTCAAACGTGATGAACCAAAAAGGTGCAGAATTTCACGAGGATTACAGTGGTGGTATTCTTTTATCAACTTATAATAAAACATTTTTGAGTGAAATGCATTTTTCTACCCGACCATAGCTATTACGCCCCCTAGCGGTAGAGGTATGAACTTGAAAATTATTTCCAGTGTTTTCTTTTAGTCACTTTAGTTACATAATTTTTTACCGCAAGTCTCTACGATTAGTGGTTTCTGAGATACAGCTGCTTACCTCGCTTATTTGCCCACCCTATACACTAAATATACATCTCAATACATACGATTGACCTACTCTCCTTGAATTGGTAAAAGATACCAAAACTCCAGAATGCATCACCTCTGCCAATCAAATTATATTGCACGTCACTATACTAGTATGTAATACAATGCCTAAATAAGGCCTTCGGACGGGACGAGTATTTGAATAAAATGTACAGGGTGTCCCGTTTTCGATGATATTACGGGGTATCTCACTTACGAGTAAAGATAGAGAGTTGCGGTTTTCGCAATACTGTGCTGCTTTTTTGTGAAAAGAACTATGGTATAAACAATTTTTTCATACCTTGTTTCGTTTCTGAGATACAGGACGATATTGAAAATAATGCATTTTGGGACCCCCCTCGTATCTCCGTTATCCTTTAACATATCGCAAGCTAAAAACTTGCTCTTATACACTTTTTTACGTGGAATCCAGTGGCGTAGTCAGATTTTTGCAGGGAGCTGTCAATTTTTAGCTATAAATCAAACTTGTATTTTTTTAATGGAATACTCTGTACATTTTTCTTTCGTTTGATTGGAAATTTTATAAGCTTTACAAAAATATATAATACATGATATGTATTTTAAATAATAAGCCTAAAATTCATAATTTCACAAAAATTATCTCTATACGACACTTTTGATGTGTATAGTATAAGCACCGTCTGTAGATATTCTAATAAGTCCGCTCACTCGAGCGTGCCGCGGAAAATTTCCCTCCTGCCTGCGCCAATCCCTCACCCATCGGCTACACGTCAATGTCACGGCTTAGCCGTGACTCAGTTTTCGCAAGTACTTTCGCGACCGGACGGTGTAAATTTATTTTTACGGAATAATTTTCGCACGATTTACGCTATACGCTATTTAAATAGTTATTTGTGTATTTAGAGCGCAAAGTAACGGATTGCCGCTTGAGAAAGAATGTTACTGCGCGACGCGTAGCGGAGCGCAGTAATCTTTCGAAAACGGCAATCTTTCTTTGCGCTCGAAAAACACACAGAACTTTTTCTACAGCCGCATTTTTTAAAATTAAATCAACATTTTTCTCTATACTTATTCTGAAATTTGCAAATGACTGTCAGTTTTGACATATTATATTCGGGCTTCGGGCATATTTAGAACAGGAGTGCCAGCAACAAACTATAATAAACGCATGACTGTCATTTATTTATCTTCGGTTTCCATGACCATTCATAACACACTCGACGGAAAAAGTGAGAATTTTCTTTTCCATGTTCGCACTAGAGCGCAAAATAAGGATCCACGGCATTCGACGATTTTGCGATTTCATTTGAATTTAGTAATTAGTTATTTTGCGCGCGGCTGTAGAAAAAAACATATATGGTTAAGATGGCTAATGCCCGGTTTCTGAAGTAGCAGATATCTAGTGTATAAAGTTATGAAGCCTATAATTACTATGGTTACAATTGTATTAACAATCGTTGTCATAAGAAATATTTGAAGAATAAAGTTATCCATACTTTAAGAAACTGGGCATAAGGGTA
The DNA here is from genome assembly GCA_016904865.1 of Pissodes strobi. Classification (NCBI taxonomy): domain Eukaryota; kingdom Metazoa; phylum Arthropoda; class Insecta; order Coleoptera; family Curculionidae; genus Pissodes; species Pissodes strobi. Next base: position 38,789 of record MU187517.1, on the reverse strand, counting down.
GTTTTTCTTATTGTCCTGTTGATGACTGTTGTGTAACTACACGTGATCTCTCCTTCTTTCTCTCTTATAGAATTGGTAAAGAATTATTCAATTTTAATGAGACGAAGTGAAAAGTTGTTTGGATAACTAACCCAAACTAACCAAATCTATTAAAATTGATTAAAACGTATCGGAGCCGGTTCAATGTCTCAAATAAGTTGAGACTAAGTGAAATTAAACGAAAGTTGTTTCGACGACAAACCCAAACTAACCAAATCTATTAAAATTTATTATAACCTAGCGGAACCGGTTGAATTCACTAAAATAAGTCGAGACAAGGTGAAACTAACTGAAAGTTGAGTCGGCGACTAACCCAAACTAACCAAATCTATTAAAATTGATTATAACGTATCGGAACCGGTTCAAATGTCTAAAATAAGTTGAGACTAAGTGATATTAACCGAAAGTTGATTCGACGACTAACCCAATCTAACCAAATCTATTAAAATTGATTATAACCTTTTGGAACCGGTTGAAATGACTAAAATGAGTTGAGACAAAGTGAAACTAACTGAAAGTTGATTCGACGACTAACCCAAACTAACCAAATCTATTAAAATTGGTTATAGCATATCGGAACCTGATGAAATGACTAAAATAAGTTGAGACTCTGTGAAACTAACTGAAAGTTGATTGGATGACTAACCCAAACTAAACAAACTAACCAAATCTATGAAAATTGATTATAACCTAGCGGAACCAGTTGGATTCACTAAAATAAGTCGAGACAAGGTGAAACTAACTGCAAGTTGATTCGGCGACTAACCCAAACTAACCAAATCTATTAAAATTGATTATAACGTATCGGAACCGGTTCAAATGTCTAAAATAAGTTGAGACTAAGTGATATTAACCGAAAGTTGATTCGACGACTAACCCAATCTAACCAAATCTATTAAAATTGATTATAACAGTTTGGAACCGGTTGAAATGACTAAAATTAGTTGAGACAAAGTGAAACTAACTGAAAGTTGATTCGACGACTAACCCAAACTAATCAAATCTATTAAAATTGGTTATAGCATATCGGAACCTGATGAAATGACTAAAATAAGTTGAGACTGTGTGAAAATAACCGAAAGTTGATTGAATGACTAACCCAAACTAAACAAACTAACCAAATCTATTAAAATTGATTATAGCTTATCGGAACCGGTTCAATGTCTCAAATAAGTTGAGACTAAATGAAACTAACCGAAAGTTGATTCGACGACTAACCCAAATTAACCGAATCTATTAAAATTGATTATAACCTAGCGGAACCGATTCAAATCACTAAAATAAGTCGAGATAAAAAGAAACGAACCGAAACTTGATTCGGCGACTAACCCAAACCAACCAAATCTATTAAAATTGGTTATAGCATATCGGAACCTGATCAAATGACTAAAATAAGTTGCGACTATGTGAAACTAACCGAAAGTTGATTGGATGACTAACCCAAACTAACCAAATCTATTAAAATTTATTATAACGTATCGGAACCGGTTCGATGTCTCAAATAAGTTGAGACTAAGTGAAACTAACCAAAAGTTGATTCGACGACTAACCCAAACCAACCGAATCTATTAAAACTGATTATAACCTAGCGGAACCGGTTGAAATCACTAAAATAAGTCGAGTCAAAGTGAAACGAACCGAAAGTTGATTCGACGACTAACCCAATCTAACCAAATCTATTAAAATGTATTATAACCTACCGGAACCGGTTGAAAT
>MU187517.1:985-23300 GCA_016904865.1 Pissodes strobi | reverse complement strand
CAATTTAGTTTTATCAAGATGTTCAAGCGCTTTCTTCAATTTTGGTATATCATTCAATAATAGCTTACAGGATGTGCAGTAAAATATTAAATTACGCTGGCCTAACACGATGGAGTGACACTCGGTGGTTGTTACATTAGCACAAGTTTTACAAGAATGAGACTTTTCATTACGGATAGGAGTTTTGAAAAAGTGTTACATTATGTAACTAGTTACAAAATTAGAAGCATTATGTAACTGGCTACACTGACTTTTACACAATGTATCTGCCTGATATTGAAGTTCTTAAACAGTATATTTTATTATTTTCAGAAGGATGTTAAATTTTTAAAATTAGAAAAAAAATCGATGAAACACTTTTTCAGGTAAGATAATTTTTTTAACTCATGTTCTTTCAGGAGATCTCGATGCAATAAGGTCTTTTGGTAACTGATAGGATAAATAGCTATTAAAGCTTAAGAATAGAAAAATCGTGACATATTAATTTCTCTGGATTAGTGTTGTTATAACCTTGCCACGAATATTATATTAATTGGTCCAAGCCGAATATAGGCTGCAAAATAAAATAATACTTCGGAAATATCACAATCATCTAACCGACAGAAATTATGCTTCATATGACAAAATATATAACTTTGTAAATGCAGCAATCAGCAATGGACACCAAATCATTACTTCTTATAGTCCAGATCTTACTGTAAATTATTTTGTCCACATTTAGAAGAATGTCCACATTTTGATGGCGTAAATAAATATCGGCAATTTTCAAAAAGTTTCCCTGAAAAAAGACCAAAGAAAAAGCGGACCAGAATAAATTGTGAAACTCTGAAAGGTTGATTGGCTTTATGATTCCCCTTTCGTGAGTTTAGCGACGTTGGATTTAATTCGGGAATGTAATAGGAATTTTCTGGGATATTAGAGGGATTTTATTTTCGACGGTTCCCGGAGAAACAGTTTATTATCTCTTAAATGTATTCACTCAGAATCTCGGTAACCTCCGCTTCGATTTTTTTTTCACGCTTAAAATAAGAGAGGCATCATAATTTGTCACGCTATTTGGCCGCTTAGTTAAGGTGTCTATCATTGAGAAACAAACAGATAATCGAGCAATGCTTTTAGAGAGGGAATATAGCGGGAATATACTAAATTCAATGGGTAGAGTAAAATATATTATGAGACTATAAATCAGAACTTACAGATATTAAAAAAGGGACAAATTCCTCATCCGCCTCTTGCGCCTGAACATGCAAGAAATAAATTCCGACATTTATTAATATATAGAGCGATAATAAAGCTTTGCGCTCGAATCGCACTCAAGATTTTCTCTACAATCATTGCTTGCAGGACCACGTTTCTTTGGTACTGCATTCTCGATATAACCCCCTGCAACTGCATGATAATTAATGGCCATTAAATGGGAGTTGTATTTTTATTGATTAAAAACCTAGCTGTATTTTAATGAATCTCTGTACAGGCTGTAAATGTCTAAAAATCGATTAAAGTATGAAATAATTGCACACATTGTAGGTATAAATTAAACTAAAAAGCACCACAAAAGAAACTCTGGAACTACTGACGGACACGCATTTCCCAGGGTCCATAGTCATAAATAATCAGAGCAGGCCAGAACCAACAGCAAGGCATGCAAGGCCAGAAAAAACAGATTGGAAAAGGGCCAACGAGATTGTAACATTTGATAAAAATAAATGGGCAATAGGGTAATTCCAGGCTTATAAATCCCCCGGACATGATGGAATCATCCAGTTCTGTTGCAGAAAGGGCAGTATATACTACTGCCACACATCTGAAAGACACTCAGAGCATACATAGCGTGGGGCCACATCCGTTGGCGTGTGGCCCCACGTGGCAAAGGGCAAAGGTCATATTTTTGCCAAAAATAGGTTGGACACCAGACCAAATGCCAAAGTCATACAGACCAATAAGTCTAACTTGATTCCTACTTAAAACACTGGAAAAAATAGTCGATCGGTATATTCGCGACAACAGTCTCTCAACAAAACCCATTAACGATCGTCAATATGCTTACCAACCAGGAAAGTCTACAGATTTGGCCCTGGACGATCTAAATAGACTCCTGATGAAGGTAATAGGCGATAAGGGAGTGGCACTAGCCACCTTGCTAGACATAGAGGGTGCTTTCAACAACGTTCCAGCCAAATCGCTGGTTAAGGCACTCAAAAACAAAGAAATCCCCCGAACCATCTGCAACTGGATCCAAATAAACCTAAAATATAGGACAATAACTGCCACCATAGGTGCGGATACGGTTACGGCGCGGGTGGGGAGGGACTACTCCCTAGGAGGAGTCCTATCACCCCAACTGTGGGCCATTCTGGTAGATAGTCTACTAGACCAGAGGGAAAACGAACGATACTTCTGCCTATGCTAAGCAGACGACCTAGTAGTCAAGGGAAGGAACATGGGCTATGTTTCAACAAGAGCACAAAATGCCTTGAACATAGTAAGCAAATGGTGTGAAGAGGAGGAACTGTCAGCTAATTCACTGAAAACCATAATAGTCCCATTCACAAAGAAAAGATCATTGAAGGATCTGAAAAATGCAATGCTCAGCGGGATAATAACTCCCTTTTCCAAGGAAGTCAAATACCTAGGTCTCACTTTTGACCAAGATATGACTTGGGGACCGCATCTTTGCAAGGTCACTCAGAAATCAAGAATTGCACTGGGCAGATGCTGGCGACTTTGCGGGGAAAACTGAGAGCTGAGTGCCGAATTGAATCTCTGGTTGTACCAAATAAAGGCCAAGCAAAAGGCTGGCATGTCTGTACGTCTCGGGGGCGATGAAAACAATCCAAACTGTAGCACTGGAAGTCCTATTAAATCTACCTCCTTTACATATCCTTATACAAAGAAACATAAGAATGGTGCAATACCGGCTCAAGCAAGACAACAAGCCCATCATTGAATAGGAAGGCCCACAAGCTGGAAACTAGAGAACAGCGAGGAGATTAAGTATCTCTTCGAAATGACACCAGACGAAACAACCCCCTCCTATGGGTGTGATAGACCTTTCTCAGTAGCAATTGTAGACATAGACGAATGGAAGGGGGGCTCCTATAAAAGCAGACCAAGCATGGTAGACCAGTAAAGGGGATGGGAGCTGGGGTCCACGGACCAAGGTCAAATATCTCCATAAGCATGGGCAGTTAAGCCACAGTGTTCCAAGCAGAGGTCGCGGCAATTGACCACTGCCATGAAGATAGAGAAACTGAACATTAGAAAAAAGAGGGTAGTCATATACTTCGACAGTCAGACCGATCAGATCTAGACTAGTCAAAGACTGCATAAGTGCCCTTGAAGAGGTCGGTCGTAACAATAAGCACACCATTGCGTGGGTTCCGGGATACGAAGGCCATCAAGGCAACGAAGTAGCCGACAAACTTGCAAAACGGGCACAAGTAAGGTTACCGTGGGACCTGAGCATACTGCGGGATAACAGGAAGAGTCTTTAACAGCAGTTAAAAGCTGGAAAGATAAACAATCTCTACGACTCTCTTACAAACACCGGAATAACTACAGGCCAAACAGTTCATAAAACACGGCTCCCCCAAATTCACGGCAGATCTACGTCAGAGGAATCGCAAGACGATAAGAATATTAGTGAGTCAGCTGACAGGGCACTGTAGAATGAACAAACAGACGGAAAGGATCGGCCTAGCATATAATAGCCGCTGCAGATTCTGTCAAGAGGAGGAGGAAACTCCAAAACACGAGTGGTGCGATTGTGAGGCTCTCTGGAGGCTCAGATATGCAAGGCTGGGAGAGACCAAACCCAAACCTACGAGGTACATGGAGGAGCCGGTACTGACTAGGAAGACTGGACTGGATGAGGTCCTCTAAGTATGGTTCGGAGTACTACAATAAACCTGCATAGGTTGCAGTGGCAGAGGCGGGTATCAGCGCAACTCTTTTCAATTCGAATCTAATCTATCTAGGTAAATGATGAACTGTAGAGAAAATTTTCAGTAGTTTGTCATAAATCCTCGAGCACTTAAATCTTTGATAATTATTGCTATGTGAGGATACAGTAAATTTTTAGACTTTCGTAATTAAATATTTGATAATGTGTTTTATAATTCACATTAATACGTAACTTCGTATATAAAAAAACTACATGGCAAGTAATTATTTTCCTCGCTCTTTGTTAATTCATTATCAAGTTATATTTTTTTGCATAAATATTTAAATAATGATTGCGTAAATTACGGAAGTTAGATAAATATATAAATGTTGCCAAAAACACATATTATATCGCATTCATATGACTTTGGGTAATGACGTCACAAATGAGCGCTGTGTCTTTGTCTTCTAGAAGTCGTTGGTCGACCGAGGAATTCAAAACTTGGGATAACGTGAGGAGTCGGCATTAAAAGTTGGGAAAATATGACTTAGAGCCATTTTGAGTTCGGTTTTGTATGACTCTGTTTTTTAGTTAAAAATCTGTATGTATTTTCAAAAACTTTCCGAGGGAAACTATTATAGAAAATATGTGTTCTAAAAATTTTAAAAAAATAGTACACTTACAATCTGGCGAGATCAGAAAATAAAAAACCAAAGTAACTTACCAAAAACTTGAAATAAGCGCCTTAATTGGCAAGGGTTGATTATGAATTTAACTACAAGATATATTAGATGCAGTGCATGTCATGTCCAATGTATAATTTGTATTAATTTTTTCCTGACTCCCATTCATTAAATTTTGTTACGTTCATGACATTTAGTACTATTAACTTAAACTTAATGAGATATTCTTAATATTTTGGATCTGTTTAAATATGCCTCTATTACGTAGTTTATCTATATTTAAATATTATTTTGCTCGATTGTTTCTCTGATTGAGGTTTGTTATATCGAGATTCCATTTACAATTTGCACAACCTAGTAAAACCAAAGTTTACAGAATGAATATAAATGCATCAGAAAGTTTGTACTTTCTGTACCTTCCGTTCTTGACCTGTGCATGTCAAGTAGTAGCCAATAATTACTATAGTATAGTAGTGTCTATCTCCGATAAACTTAGCAGGTTACGGATAGATGGCGCTGGCTAAATTTCACTGGGTTTGTTTAAAGCCTCAAGTACCGTTCTCTCATCTGCTGACCCTATAGCCATACTGACGAGCCGTTATACGGCGAAACGCGTCTATGGATGGGTCGGTAGGTGAAAAAGAATGGAAGGTACAGAAGGTACAAACTTTCTGATGCATTTGTCTAGGTTCACCTAACATACACAGGTCAAGTAGTAGCCAATAATTACTATAGTATAGTACTGTCTATCTCCGATAAAACTTAGCAGGTTACGGATAGATGGCGTTGGCTATAACACACTACTGGTTTGAATAAATATAAGTTGCCTCACTCACTGTCGGAACTTTGATGCATTGAGATCACAAGCGTGCCGCAGCTACCTGCATATTCTGTAAACTTTGTACTTTGTACCGTCAAAAACCGTGTACAACTGTATATGCATATGCATCGGCGGAGACTGAATCCTCGAGCGAGACGAGGGGGAGGGGTCTAGCCGGTTTTGCGTGCTTCGAGAGTGCGGAACTTATATTTTATTTAGTAAACTTTGGTAAAACCAAAGTAAGACGAAATAAAATAGGATCGAGGATTTAATTTCAGAGGGGGTGACGAATGATACGAATAGTTAGATTATTATTTCGTCAGGAGAACGAAATTTATAATATAGCTGAGTATGCAAATAAATCACACACCCTAAGTTTTCTGTCGTGAAATTTAAAAATTAACAGTAAATAGCCCAAACGTAGAAATCCGGCCGGCAAAATAAAGCAAATAATGAAATAATTTGGGAGTGAATTATACTGAACTGAGTTCCCATGCTTTTCAGCAGCAACTTCGCCTGCGGCTTTGGCACGTGATGATCCAAATTTTGCGCCGAGATTTGCTGTGACCAATTACAATGTGAATGAGGCAATTGAATTATCATCGATTGGATGGATGATAGTTTAAATTATATTCATTCATAATTGAATAGGTTTTAAATAATATGAAGTCGTGAGTAGACGACGCACTAACGCGTGAGCGGCTAGTATTACAAAATTTACGGTACTATAGTCTTCATTCACTTTTACATTCCAAATCCCACGTTAAGTTCACACTTTTATCAATATCATAAGTCTTTAGATGAGTTCAATGGCGGCCGTTGTGGTTATGAACATACTTTGACCTAATGCCAGGAAAGGACGGCGACTCATGGTCATGGTTGAATCACGAAGTTTTAGAAATACTTTTTGGTTTCGATGTAAATGATGTATTATTTGTGTATTTACTTATTATTATACCCTTAAGTGACTGAGCTAACTCAAACTAAATGCCAAAAACCAAATACTAACCACAAAAAAGTGTTTTTTTTTATATTCATCATAGAGGTGTTAAACATATCTTTGTCCCTGTTCGGTGGAAATGTTAAAATGGCATAACATACTATTAGGTAGGTATTTTTATTGCTCTTCATCTTTATTAGCGTTACTTTCTGGTTTAAATTTGCTTTTAATTATTTTTTAATATTCTTAGCTTCTTCGACAGTTAATTATGTTTTTGTTTTCATCTAGTTTTATTTCTTTTTCATCTAAAATCTAAACTTATTACATATAGTTACCAGATTTCTGGAAGAAACCTCTACATGTTCTCGGAAAATTCTGTACCTCAAAAATTAAGCTCTTTAGGACATATTTATCCAAACGTTTTCTGGTTTTGATGACTATTATGATCTTCTAATGTTTATAACATATTTTTTTACAACCTGTATAGATGGAACGTACATAAGTTGGAGATTGTTCCCTAAAATCACTAATTAGGCCTAACAAATAAAAATAAACTGAACAAGATAGTAAAATAGATCCAAAATTGTTCTGAAATTTTGTCAGAAATAAAAGAGAACCAAAGGGACTTCCAAAGAGCATGTGCTATAAAGACATAACTGTTAAGAATATGCCTGGTATTTTTGAATCGTTCCCTGATTTTTTCAAGCAAGGCCCACTAGCAAAAATTTCGACACCTCGTTCAATGAGATTTCTAGTAATAAAGACGTCAAAAATGACAAGATGGCCGCTCAAGTGCTGATCGAGAATGGAATAAATTAATGCTTTCATTAAAAAACCTGCAAAATAGAAAAAAATGGTATAAAATACACGTTTTAAACGACATTAGCGCACTCGCACGTTAGGAATCTACCCGCAAGCGGGTCGTTTCCTAATTTCGTGCTCGTGCGAAAAAATATGGTCTTTTAAAACTAGTATCTTGATGTGCTATTTCGGAACCGGAAGTCATTAATGCAATAAAAAATCTAAAGCCTAGATTCACGACACGACCTGACTCTATACCCGCATTTCTTATAAGGGATTGTAACTTTGTTCTCGCGAAACCTCTTCAGATATTTAACTTATGCTTGCGTACGAAATCCGTCCCCACTATATGGAAAACATCGAAAGTTTGTCCTGTGTTTAAGAAGGGAGATAGATCGGATGTGATTAACTATAGATCGGTATCAATAATTTGTAATTTCTCCAAGATATTTGAATTTTTACTTCATGACCATATGTTTCCTTTAACTAAAAATCTAATATTACCGGAACAGCATGGTTTTTATAAGGGCATATATCCTTTAATTGTTACTTAGGATATCGCGGAGGCAATAGATGACGAATTTCAGACGGAAGTCGTTTATTTGGAATTTACGAAAGCATTTGACCAACTAGGTCATCGTCTCTTACTCCACAAATTAGCTGGATTTGATTTTGAAACTATTACATGTCAATTTAGCATGAAAACATGTAGCAGATAGAGGTCAAATAAAGTTATTTCACCTTTAATCCTCCATCTATTATGTTAGTCTGTCAAGCTATCTATAATACTACTTACTCTTTTAGATCCTGAACGATTGCCGTATGACCCGAGCCTTTTATCGAGCTGTTAGAGGGAAAATTGAGAGTACGGTAGTCGTATATGTAACTTGATTTTCTCTGTTTGATAGGATCGATCGGGCTTTATGAACCCTTTCACTGGTTCAGCACATAGCCAATAAATAAATCGTACGGTATTCTGGCCGTCGTTATCGAGAAAACATTCAATGTTATAGGCATTATAGCAATGCATTTCAAAACGTTCAATTAAATCTCTTACCTTTGCGAATAATCGCCTTCTCGGTGATAATATACATTAAAAACAGTCTCATGGATGTCAGAAACATTGGTTTCGAAATTTGTCGGTTATTTTCCTGGATTTGTTTTAATATTTAATAGGAAAAGTTAAAATTCAGTCAATGTTTATTTCTGATAAAACCTTCAAACGTCAGATGAAACAGCCGACTTGACAATAATTCATGATACAGTAACGGGGGACAATAATTGTTGGTTGCCTATTGAGGGATATAATAAATGAAAGGGATACTCTTGGAATGTTGCCAGATGTACGTACATGTTCTCTAGCGATTTTCGTGCGGTTTTGTGGTATATTACGTGTGTTGCAAGACAATGTAAAGCTGGCCTGTGGGTCTAATTTTTTCTGGCCCTTTAACATTGAACCTGGCGTTCTAGGTGGACGTCTTGACCGGACGGACCTCGTTCTATTTCTTGGTAAAGCCTCCAGAGAGGAGGTAGCGCGTAAGCCTGATAAAAAGTTTAAGAGTTTCTAATTCGCCCTAAGGGGGATAATACTTATTTCGGGCTAAGAAGTGGCACAGTTACCAGGTTGCTGTAGTAAATTATTTGACTGTGGATTGGTTGGATTTTGCCTGAAATCATGATTTCTTTTGGTGACTGGCAACGTGCGGTGAATTCCGGAACAAAAAAAACTCGTTATCACCATCGTAAACCCTACGTAGCTAGGGCTTTTATACGGAGCAAGTTATTTTTATATGGAGCAAGTTATTTTTGTTTGGAGCAAGTTTTGCTTGGAGCGAGATTAAGTAGCTAACCAAGTAGCTATCAGTCAGTACAGTTGGTTGTGTTTTATTGTTACCGACTGCAGCCATAGAGGTAGTGGTATTACCTCAAATGCCACTGAGAGTTTATGGGTACCAAGGCGCTTCGCAGCAGCCTACGTGCAGAAGGCCAGAGGTGATATCGACGGAGACCAGTAAAGATAAGTTTAGGTTACATTTGTGATCTTTCTACATAATGTTATTGGCGTGATTTGGTATTTTCCAGCGTTGTATTAGGTTGCGTGTTTTAGTATTTTTCAGCGTTGTATTATATTGCGTGTTTTAGTTTTTCTGCGTGGTATTGATATAAATATTTTTGGAACTGTTTCGGTGTAAGCACAGCTTACCAATGCGTATCTAAATAACTGCTATTATTACTAGTGTGGATCCATTAATGCTCATAGTTTTTTATATATTACATTTCTTTATTCTTACAATTTGATTTATATTGTAGTAAATGATCAACATTGTCGTTCTGATTTATTGACTATCAGGTTATAATAATTTTACATAACGGTATTTTATAATCTGAATCATTAAGGTCTATTTATGTACAACTGCGAGACGTATACCATGGTAGATGTCCAACGAAGTTTAGTAGTAATAAGTATTATCCTGATGACAGTTATTACTAGTATGATGAGGCGATAGATGCCTTATGTATATTGCGCTTATAATTAATTTGTTGAAATTGGTCTTTGATCCTTTGTATTCTTTTGGTATATGATATTATTACTTCCGTTATAACTAAACGTGCCTAACGATTGTTCGATCATTCTTTATCTATTTCACTTCCATTGTAACTCAATTTAAGTAAAATTACAGGTTGTATGTATACACAACTGGTCTAGTTCTATAGCTATGAGCATATAGTAATATATTTATATCATCCTGGTTATTGAAAGAAATGGGACAACACGTTAACGTCAAACCTAATGAGCGCCAATAAGCTTAAGCCTGCACGAACGTACCGTCTTTTATTTGCTCTGAAATACCTTAACCAAACAAGCGTAGCTGATAGTCGTTTGATTTTGAATCGCCCTTAAGGATTCTTAAGACCGAGGATTTGGGTCTGCAGATTGAGTTATTTCAAACTGGTGGCGCCCTGGTCAAAGTAAATAATTGATCCACTTCCACGCCGACGAGCAAGTTGGAGCACATGTTGCGCTGGCCGCATCTTATTTATTATATATTGCTAAAACATATAAAAGGGTTTTACGCGCAACAAAATGAAATTTCTTTAGCGAGGATAAAGTCAGAAAAATGCTTATCAAAGTGAAACGCTTTCCAAAGTGAAACGCCCCTTTAATTAGGCATGTTCCAGTATAGCTAGAGGGTTGAAATTTTCAGGACATATAGCCGGGGTAAAACGAGGATCCTGAACGAAAAGTAGACCCCGTACCCCCTCCCGTTCGGCTAGGAAAGGGGGGAGAAAAATTAAAATAATTAATTTCGGGAGAACGGGAAGAGCTACGAGGTCGAAATTTTTATGGTAGGTGCGTCGCATGTGGGGCTACCTTTGAACATGTGGAGGGACTGAGGCTCTAATTTAAAGGGGGATTAAAAAAAGGGTTTTGCCGATATCTCTGCAAGGAGCCTCAGATCGAAAATCTGACAAGCGATTGGTGGAAGGGGGGGGAGGAATTATACCTCCCGGATACCCAAATATTTTCGAAAAAATAGGAAAAAATTGCAAAAAACCTAAAAAATTGTTCGGAAGGTTTATAAAAGTATTATAAAACGAAATAGGAAAAAATATTAATAAAAAGAAAGTTAGAGAAACGCTGTTTTCGGCGCGAAAAAAAGGCGAAGGAGTTTAGCTACGAAGCCAGGGTTGGCAAAAATGGGAAGAAAAAAATGCTTTATGACAAAAAAACACAAAATTTTTGAAAAAAATGGAGAAAAACAGAAAAAAACTTAAAAAAATGTTTGGAATAAAAGTATTATAAAACAAAATAACAAAAACAAAATATTGTTCGGAAAGTTAATAAAAGTCTTATAAAACCAAATAAGAAAAAAAATAAGTAAATAAAAAATAATATTATAAAACGAAATAGAGAAAAAATTAATAAGAAAAGAGAAACATGGTTTTCAACGAAAAAAAAGTTGAAAGAAAAATATAGAAACATTAAAAAAAGTTTCGAAACCGGAGACAAAATTTGAGGAAAAAATCTTTAAAAAAAATAAAGACTTAATTCCTAATATCTCTTTCAGAAGTTTCACTTCAGTTGTGTGCTTATAAAGGTGAGGCAGATATTTTTTTCTGATGCAATATGTGCAGGTGTGTGGCTCAAAATCCGATCAATACATTGCGCATTCTGGCGTCCCGCAGGGTTCTGTACTGAGCCACCTTCTCTTTAATAGCTATTTATGATACAAGTGTGAAAAGTGCATGTTTATGGCACGGGCATGAAAGTTTGCGGAACGAGCGAAGCGAGTTCTGCAGTTCATACAGGTGCATTAAACGCACATGTCATACAATATTATTTTTTCTACGTGCCTGTGAAAATTAACTAATTTTCAATTTTTATTAATTTTTCTACGTGCCTGTGAAAATTAGTTGATTTTAAATTTTTATGAATGTATAAAATATCAAGTACTTGATGGATTATTAAGGTGAGAGGACGTTATTTATTTAATATTTATGTTTGTGTCAGTCAGAAGCTATAATTCATACAAATTGTGATGCAAATACCGCGATATTTGTGGCTATAAAGTTAATAATGAGCTGTTGAGACATCCAGAATAATGAAACTCTTTCATCCGATGTAGAAGAATCTGCGAGATTAGCAAGAGATTCACTTTTACCTACGCGGTCAGGAGTCCAGTATGAAAATGCATATAAACGTTTTGAAAAGTGGTGCGGTGAGAAGAAAGTGAGGCATCCCACCGAGAATGTTTTATTGGCGTACTTCCAGCAGGTCGAAAAAACAAAAGTGATCGTCACTTTGGAGCCAATATTCAATGTTTAGGACTATGTTGTCCAAAGAGAAAAATATCGATATAAGCAGGTACAATAATTTAGTTTCGTTATTGAAGAGGCAATCGGAAGGGTAAAAGGCCAAAAAATGAAAAGTATTTTCCAAAGAGAATGTCGAACGGCGGCGGTTAGATGTCTGGTTAAATTTGAATTGTTTGTAAGGTTTTGAATAAATATTAATTCAATAGTTTGCATTTTATTAAATGATTATACCAATTTCCTCAAGAAAAGCAATTTTCACACTAAAATGAGTGTGAGAAGTCTTACTTTTCACACGCTAGTAGCAAACTATTAACGACATTGGGTCTAAACTTGACATTAAATATTTAAACCAGTAGTGTGTTGTAGCCGGCCCCATCTATCCGTAACCTGCTGTTTATCGGAGATAGACAGTGCTAACTATAGTGTTATACTATACTATAGGATAGATGGCGCGGGCTACAACACACTACTGGTTTGAATTTCACTGGGTTTGTTTAAAGCCTCAAGTACCGTTCTCACATCTGCTTACCCTATAGCCATACTGGCGAGCCGTTATACGGCGAAACGCGTCTATGGATGGGTCGGCAGGTGAGAAAGAACGGAAGGTACAGAAGGTACAAACTTTCTGATGCATTAATTATTTACTTTATGTTGATGATGTAAAATTATATATAAAAGTAAAGACATGCAATGACTGTGTTAGACTGCAATCTAACCTTAATTTAATTAGCGAATGGTGTTTAGAATACAGGCTACAGCTGAACGTGGCAAAGTGTAACATTATGTCTTTCATCAAAGTTATTACCAATTACTTTTCAATACTTATTAAATGATAGTCCGGTTTATCGGGCAAACACATTTATAAAGACCTTGGTGTCATTTTTTATCCCAAACTTTCCTTTTCTTCCCACATTGATACCATTATTTCGGAAGCATCTAAGGCTTATGGGTTCATTATAAGATGCTCTAGAGACTTCAACACTACAAATGCAATTAAATCTCTATATTTCTCTTATATTTCTCTAGTCTGGTCTCCTGGATATAATTATGTATTGATAGATTGGAGAGAGTCCAACGTAAATTTTTAAACTGTATCTGTTTTAAGTTTGATGGATACTATCCTATTCAGAGGTTTCCGCATGATGATTTACTTGGTAGATTTAATTTTTCTTCTTTAAAATATCGACGGGACTATTTCACTATTATTACTTTATTACATTATTTTACCTACCTACTGCCAGAACTAATATCCTAAAATTCTCACCGCTTTATGTATTGTGTAGCATGCAAAACCAGGAATGTAACCTCAACTTATTTAATATTTCTACAGAGTGTCTTTGTCGCATTTTGAAGCACTGAAAAACTTGCAAACGGCATATGGCTAAAATCACCATCCGTTTGTCGTTAACGTTACTTACAACGTTGCTAAATCCACTCATATTCTTACAGATAATTTTAAAATATTGTAAACTAGTAATCTTATTTACGAAAAAAGAACACTCAGTGATACTTGATCTTGAAAGATAAAATATTATACTTATTATCTAAACATGTTTTAAAAACAATCAGTAAACTTTCAACAAATTTTAGTATAAAAGAACGTGCAAACCGAGTAAACGACAAGTTGGTCATCCAGTTAGTTGTACCTTATGGGCGAACGCTTTCTGGTAACAAGTTCAAACCCTCCAGACCTGGTCATCCAGTTATTAGTACCTCAAGGGCAAACGCTTTCTGGTAACAGGTTCAAACCTCACTAAGTTACGTCAGTGAAAAAGTAAAAAGTAAAGTGAACCTAAATAAAAGTGAAACTAAATTAAGCATACCAAAATAAAATAAACGAATTAACTCTCTTAAAATCCAACATAAACTAAAAATACTCCCGGGCGGAAACACCAAATTGCCTCAAAGAAGAATCCTCTTTGACACGTGGTGGAGGCTGCCGTTCTGCCGATCTCCGTACATAAGACCTAGGACCGTGGACTCATCAAGATTTATCCAGCCAGGACCCTGTTCCACCCGAAAAATAATACTTGTCTATCTCTAGTAAATCTCTGTCCACTAAGCCGCCGTAGGGCCCCATGGGATCATTTTTGAAGCATCAATTATTGTCTTTTTAAGAAAATATGATATTCGTCATAAATCCAAGAAAACTCTTTAAATCTTGTCCCTGTATTGGTCACCGAAATAGTTTTCAGTACCAGTTCTTTTTGAGATTCATTTGGATTCAAAGTTGTTTGTGTGATTCATTGGGAAACAGTGCCGACCCGTCTTCTTAAAATTTTGGGCGAAAGCAGTAGCAATAATTACATTCATACAAATACATTTATAACCCAACTAGAACTGTTAGGCGCTGTATAGGCTACCTAAGACACGTGATATATGGTAAACCAGTATATGCAGATATAGAGAAATGTAGCTAGACTATAGAGTTACAATTTTAAACGCAAAGTGTTAGAGATAAGTACCCTATTGGGAAAATCATAGCAAAAGCACTTGGGGGTTGGAATTGAGGAGTAAAATGGAGAAATGAGCCACTAGGAAATAGAGTTACCGTTGTAAACGCAAGTGTTAACGATAAGTACCCTGCTGGGAAAATCGTATAGGTGAAACACAAAGGCGTGGACATAAAGCATAGTTGAAGTCATATAAAACTATTATCTAAGGTACAGACAGTAACAGTAACTAGAAGAAAGCAGCATAAATATAAGAAGAAACCAGCAACTATAAAGAAACAATACACTAGGGGAATACGACGAACTGGACCAAGGGAAGGTGTAAACCAAGAAGAAATTTAAAATAACTAAGAAAAAAACCGTAACTAAGTAATTAAGAAGCAATCAGAAACTAAGTAAACACAAAGAAACCAAGTAAGAAGTAACCAGAAACTAAGCAAATACAAAAAAAAACAGAAACTAAGAAGAAATCAGAAACTAAGCAACTAAGTATAGATAATTAGGGAATAGAAATAGTAAAAAATAGGGCAAATATGTTAGAAAGATGGAACTAGAATTTGGAACGCGAATGTTAATGATAACTATCCGAGATAATAGAGAAAATCATAATGCAAACATGTAGGCGTCCAAAGTTACATGAGAAATAGAAGGTTGATATAGAGAAAAAGGGAGGTATAAATCACTAGGAGGTTATAATTGGAAATGCAAGTGTGATAGTGTGATAGGTACTATATTGGGAAAATCATTGTAAAAACACGTAGGCATTAGAGAAACAAAAGGAGAAATTGAGATATGAGCAACTGGAGGAAAAGGTTATAATTTTAAATGCATGTGTTTAACTATAGTACAATATTTAAATATAGTACAATACAAAATCACAGAAAAAACACATAGGCATTTAAGTAGAAGATAAATTAAAGAGTAAATTACGAGTACAATAGTTATAATATTGAAAATACAATATTGAAAGGAGAAGCTAGAAAACGAAATTATATACAGGTCATACAGGGAATGTTGTAGCCAAAGGTTGCAGATAAGTACCTTATAGGGAAGATCATAAGTCAGATACTTGGGCAACATGACGACATAGGAGATGAAATTAGAATTCATATATGGATATAGATAAAGTTATAAGGAAAATACGGCAGTATACGAGAATATAGTAATAGAAATAGAGGAAAATAGGTTGAAGTAGCATGGCACATAAAGCCAGGTGGCAGTGATAAGTATCGTATGGAGAAAATCACAAGTTAGGGGGAAAAAAGAAAATTACATCACACAATTTCCGGCCGGAAAAATAGGTATAGATCGGAAAAATATGTATAGATCGATCAAATATGTAGAAAAATTAGCCAACATAACTAAGAAAACATATTATAAGATAAAATAAGGAAATAAAATAAGGAACCTTAAAGTATAGAAACATAGAAATAACAGAATAAATAGCATATACGTTGATAGAAGAAAATTTAGATTAAGTAAATATATATAAGAATAAGCCAACATAAAGATAGAATAAATAAACAAGGATAGAGTAAGGAAAATTACAGTAGTACAGTACATAGCATTCTAAATACACATTCAAACCAACACGGCAGTCGAATTAGCATCGAACTCGCTAATATAAAGCATAAGTAAAAACAAAACCATTAAAAATGTGTGCCTACTAAGCAGCTTAAGTTACACCGAAAATCAATCATTATCTTTCTTAGAAAATGCGCATAATCTGGGAGGGATAATAATAATTAAAATTACTAATATCCAATTCAAATCATCAGTTAAGGCAATATAATTGACGTCAGCCAAAAGGTATAAATAACGCACATAATTTTTAATATCCGATGGTATTTCAAGGAATCTCGGCAACGTTTACTTTTTCGATGTTATATAATCACAAACAGTCGATAATCATTTTAAACCAGGCCGTACTAATTAATGCTATTAATTTCAACAGTAGCAAGTTCAAGAACAAACTGCTATCTCAAGGACAAGGCATGATGACACACATTACAAAAAGTAAATATTGAGGGGAATCCAAAACTCGACCTGGAAACTGCTGACGACAAAAATAATGGTTAAAGTAAAACAAATACATTCATAAACATATTTTAGCTTAAGTTGTACTACAATTCAAATATTATGACTACGATACCTAATATTGATAATATAGATTATAGTTAGATGGGAATAAATGAATAGGGTTATTATTGCTATTAGAATTCATCATCAGAAATAGTTCTCAAATGTTTTAGTACTAATATGTTTTTTTAATAATATTTACAACAATGTTCCATTTCGGTTTTACGTACAGTGGATCAACTAAATTATAACATAATACTTGCATATGTTCAACGCACCCCTGAAACAACCATATAATTATTTAGTATAAGTATACTGTATGATTCAAATGGTAATTATAATTTTCAATCAAATTTACCGACTGATGAACGATAAAATGACCAATGTTTTCAGAATTTTTTTTTTCTCAATAATTAAAGATTTAAAAGAAAACATATATATACGCATACTTATACTAGAAATTATTAAAAAACCAAGCCTAATAAAAACATTAGGATAAGAATAAGGTATCAATATTTAGTATTCATATTTTTTACATGTACATGGAGCACTATTAAATGTCGGCCTACAACTCGGTCAGATGGAGTCCTGATAGAAACAGCAGCCAAAGGGAGACCGACAAAGGTTCTGAATTGAGTAAGGATGTAGATCGAGACCCATTGGCTGGAATCCAGGTCCGAACTTAGCTATAGGCCAGAATAAAGTTTAAAGTGCTCAAATATAACTTAAATTTAATTATGCACGGAACGGTATGACTATTCGAATATTGAGGACCACGCGATAATATGTAAGGAGGTTCCCCTCTTTTAGACGTAGACATCAAATATAAGTTTTGATAATCTCTACTATAATTGAGTTTTTGACAGTCGCTAACAAATCTTTATTTATTAGAGAGTATCTTTTCATTTTGAACTTTTAAACCGTAAAAGATGTTTTGCATTGGAGACCAATGCAAGAAGAAGAGGGGCATGCGTAAGCTAGTAATATTATTCACGAAAAAAGAACACTCAGTCTAAAGCTTGAACTTGATACTTGATCTTGAAAGATAAAATATTATACTTATTTTCTAAACATGTTTTAAAAACAATCAGTAAACTTTCAACAAATGTTAGTATAAAAGAACGTGCAAACCGAGTAAACGACAACTTGGTCATCTGGTTAGTAGTACCTCAAGGGCAAACGCTTTCTGGTAACAAGTTCAAGCCCTCCACACCTTATCATCCAGATAGTAGTACCTCAAGGGCAAATGCTTTCTGGTAACAGTTTCAAAACTCCCTAAGTTACGTCAGTGAGGAAGTAAAAAGTAAAGTGAACCTAAATCAAAGTGAAACTAAATTAAGCATACGAAAATAAATTAAACGAATTAACTCTTTTGAAATCTAACGTAAACTAAAAGTACTTTCAAAGGAACCTCAAATTGCTTCAAGGGAACCAAATAGGTCGAGTCCAGTCAGTCCTCAACGAATGGTCATACGCTTCACGCTCCTCTTGTAAATTATATTTGTACATGGTTATCAACATAAGTGCATACGTCAATTTATACTAAA
Source organism: Pissodes strobi (assembly GCA_016904865.1). Taxonomy (NCBI): domain Eukaryota; kingdom Metazoa; phylum Arthropoda; class Insecta; order Coleoptera; family Curculionidae; genus Pissodes; species Pissodes strobi. The sequence goes on along the minus strand of MU187517.1, from coordinate 5,276 downwards.
CCTGGTGATCAATATACGTACATTTGTTTCGAAGTTAGCGAGTCGTTATTCTATACATCACCATCTGAGCTACGCAACCTGAAAGAGCAAAGAGGATCGCCGCAAGCAAATATACTCTGCGACACGTAATGGGAAGCGCCCAAAATCTTCTTTGACAATATCAGAATATGACTGCAGTAGTTCATTGTGTATAATGTTCGCAAGATATGGAAAAAATTTGTAATGCTGAAATTAGGTTTAAACAAAACTTCTTAATTTTCTGATAATCTTTTTTATTAACACAAGAGAAGGCGTCAAAATGTGTAAAAAGCAGCTGATGGATATGCCCGCCATTAACTTCAACACATTTAGAAAGTCTAAACAAAAAATTGATGTAAGAACTTAGCATCATTTCCTGAGGAATCTCTTGTATTACATTTCTTATGTTTAGTTTGGGTTGTAGCACCTCTCCTTTATGTACCCCCATAGAAAAAAAGTCTGGAATCGTGAAATCCGGAGAGTATGGAGCCCATGTAATTGGACCTCCCCGGCCTATTCATCTATTTGGTATCACTCTATCTAGAAAATTTCTAGCAACAACAGAATAATGTGCAGGTGCGCCGTCTTGATTTACGTAAATTTGGTTTATACCTTCTTGCTGAAGTTACCGGAAGAAGAAAATCTCTAACATGTCTGTATAATTGCACCAAAAGCCGTATTTTCCATAAAGAAAAATGGACTGTAAATTTTAGTAGAAGATATTGCGCTCCAAACATTCACTTTTGGAGAGTCGCTTTCGAATTCTAAGAACTCTCGGGGATTACTTTCCCCCAAATACGGCAATTGTTCTTATGTTTACTCTTTCATTCAAATAAAAAGTTGCCTCATCCGACATAATTATTTCTGTATTTGGGTAATTTCGTACTAAATCTAAAATTGTATCACACATGTAATACCTTTTCTCATAAGCATGAGGTTCAATTTTTTGGAACGGTTGAATTTTGTATGGTTTTAGTTTTATTATTTTTAATAGCCGCTGAACTTTTGTTTTGGACATAACCAATGCGTAATTACCAATGTGTAAAATTTCTCTTAGAGCCAGTATCTCATCCAGTAATATGTGTCCTCTATAGTTATCTCGCCGTTGGTTTCTAGCCAAAGACCCAGTTGTTCTAAACTTCTGCAGCCATTTCAAGATTGCGTTCCTTGATGGAGGATATTTCTGATACATAGTCCGAAATCTACGTTTCGTAATCGAAATTGTCTTAGTTTCAGTATACATTAGTACTGTATACGGTTTTTCAGTGAAATTAAACATTTTTAAAGGGGAGCATAATGTACACTTCAAAATCAAATTTACAAATTTGACAATTAAATTAATGGCTGATGCCAGACGTATTCATTTTGATTTTCAGACCTGATACCTATTTGATCAAAAAAAAAATAAATTCTTTGGAGAAATGGACACTATATTTTTTTAAGCGACTTATAAAGATAGATCCCCTCTTCTAACTGAGCTACAACTATATGTCAATTGGTGGAAATAGAATTTTGATTCCTTTATGTAGTTTTTGAGATTTGGAATTATGTAAATAGATTTAGCAGCGAGCCAAGTGCATAGTTTATACAAACAATAACTAAATCATAGAAAACTAAAATTGATATGAACAAACTGTACATATTTGAAAAGAGGAACTGTTAAACCATCCAATGACGTAAAAGTATACAGCGTGATCCATTTAAAATATACCAGACACATGATGTCAAAAAAGAGCATTTTTGATGTGAAACTTCTTAACTCGCGCCGGGAGTAAAATTTGAAGGTCGCGACACGACGAGAGGCCGCGCTGGCAGGCCGTGGCAGCGGTGACGAAAAACGGTCACGATATTTTATTGTGATATCTTTGTTAGTTTACAAGCAAAAAATATGGGATTTTCTCTATTACCTTGTCAAGACATAAGCGAAACTTTTATGAAGAATATTTTTTTTTCATTTCGGCCATCCCCTTCTGTTAATATTTAAAAAACCTACTTTTTAACCAAATCCGTTACGATATGTATAAGGCTAGGGCGTTTAAGCTTAAGAAGTTTCACTTCAGATATGCACACATAGTGCACAAGCGTTTTTTCTTACAATCTTGTGACAAATATTAAAATGTGGCAACATTGCAGAAAAAAACTTATGGTAATTAAAAGAGAATCAGTGAAAACAGTGACAAACCGCACCTTCACATCTTTCTTAGATTTCGAGATATAAGCATAATGAGAAAAATCAGGATTTTTAGTATAGGTGGCTGTGACTTTGTATTTAATATCTTCCATTAATTTCAAACATTTCCAACTAAAAAAATTTTGTATTTTAAGAAATAAGGCTACTTTACTCTTGAGTAATTTTTATATTTTTGAATCTCCCCCGTATACCAATAGAGATATTTGAATTTTAGCAATTACCTTTTGGGTTTGGGAAGGTACAGCAACTTTTATTAAAAATATTTTTTTTTGTCAAATGAAGCAAAAAAGAAAATTCCATTTGTGTCGAAATATCGGACCCTCTCTGTATAAAACCAAAATTAATATGAACAACCATTTTTGAAAAGAGGAATTGTTAGACCATCCAACGAGATAAAAATATACAGGGTGTTCCACTTAAAATATACCAGCAATAGGATGTCAAAAAATAGCATTTTTTTCTTACAGTCTTGTGACAAATATTAAAATGTGGCAACAATGCAGAAAAAACTTATGGTAATTGTAAGACAATTAGTGAAAACCGCACCTTGATATCTTTTTTAGATTTCGAGATATATGGTTTCAAAATATGCCACTTTTCAGTGGGACCTCCTGTAAATTTTAACATATTTTGCGTCTAATATTATTTCTTGAAATAAAATAAAATTCGGCATTTCACGACTCTCGATATAATATCAACCTTAACATCTCGTATATGAATCTGTATAATATTTAAATATTCAATAAAATTGTCACATGGCTAGAAAATGTCTGCTAAAACAATATCGTCACGAGCTCTAGTGCTCATTTTCCCACTGACTTATTTCAAAGTAAATATAATTAATTACCTACGATTTCCTTTTAGGATCCGAGAATGGTCCAAACTACACCAGATATCCCCGGTGCTTTGAATTTCCGGATCTCAAGATTCCGGAAAACGTGACCTCGCTTTTCATTAGCCAATTCGCCACAGGTCTCTGAGAATTTGTAGCCAGTATATTAATTACTCTACCGATTGTTACTTTGGCACAATTAAATTATTCAAATACTGACTCTTTGAAAGCACCGTTTTTATATAGAAAACTGATATCCTTTTGAATATATAAATCACAAATAATATTAAAATATTAAACCCAATCAACAATGACTTTCTGATATAGTATATTAGGCAACGAGTATTTAATGATAGCTATTAAGACACGACTATGACAAATACGAGACGAACCGTAAGTACGACCAGACATTAAAATGAAAAATAAGTAATTTAATTTTCAAAATTTACTAAGTAAATAGTAAGTTTGTTCCAATCAAAAATACTTTCCCCTGTTGCTAACTAGTCCCTGACATACTTATTACGCACAGAAATTATTGATCGTATATGAGCAGTTTTCTGATCGAGTAGTTTTTGCGTATCAAATCCGTACTTTAAAGCTGTAATTTTAAACCTAATTTTGAGGTGGCAATAAAATTAAAACTTTTGCAAAGGATTAAATAGACGGGGAATTCGCAATAAAATCAGAAATAAGAGCTACACAAAAGGCGTATTGTAAAAACGTCCATTAGACTTAGCCGTATTTAAGCACGTCACTGGATAAAAATTCAAGCCGTGTAAGAATGTATAAGGCATGCGACAGTTTATCGGTCCATGATTCTAGAACCGGCAGTTCAGAATTTTTAACCGCCGATAACCCCAACCGATATTTCAATCGCGCGAAAATTAACGCCTTGGATTGGCTGTGCACGATCGGGTGGGAATATCCATCCCTGAAGCTTGTCGCTAGAATTAAAATTAAAATTAGTTGCAGTTCAGATTCCTAAAAGGCAAGAAGCAAGAAATCACTTTGGGCCAGCCGAGAAACGCCATCGCTGTCCTTCAGGAATCCAAACGGAACTGGCAATTTATCCATTTAGCCCCTAGCCCTTCATCTCTGAGGAAATTATGAGATTTACCGAGATTTTTGGTCATTTGGGACTTAGACAAATTTTCGACAATCTCGAGAAAAGAATGGCTCTTAGAAGCTTACGGACGAGCCAAAGAAGCTCCGGGGCAAAGGAAAAGGCATTGTTGGGGAAACACCCCAAC